>OU611757.1:5129402-5181902 GCA_914767535.2 Dunaliella primolecta
ATTTTGCACATTGAAAAAATGGTCATCTCTGGAAGTGCGGATTTGTGCAGATATGTTATATATTGATACGAAATATGTATATTTATATATTTTTTTCAAGCATTTGGAGGTGTGAATGATAAGGATTGTTCTGGTCCAGAGCATGGACAATTTGCATGCATGATTTCCTTGGTTCCTTTGTTTCCTTGGTTGCAGTAAGCTGCTGTCGAGTATGTTGACTCATGTGGAAACAGAAGAGCTCATGCATGGAATTGCACAGGAAGCACCATTGCCCCATTGCCCTCTCATAAGTTAAATTATGAGGGCAGAGCAAAATCTGTTTGCCCCCGCGGATTTGTGCATATTGCATTATTCATTACTGCGGAAGTGCTAAATTTTTTTTTAAGGGGTGGGGAGTGAGTGCATGTCAGTACGGTATATGGTGTGCAAATAGTAGAATTGTCGGTCTAGTGTACTATGACTGACTTGTGAGCAGCAGTGAAGTGCTTGCAGGTAGCAATACAGTTGCTCCTTTGCTGAGCCTTTGCCACTGTGTGTGTATGTGTTTTTGTGTGATCCCAGTGCAACCAAACTTGCTTAGCTTTAAATTACCACCCATGCTCTGACTTGACTTTGCCTTGGTACTGAAAAAGGTATGTTCAGGAGCTACAGGCCACGCCGAGGTGGTGCAAGTTGAGTTTGACCCGCGCCTAGTCTCGTTCCGCTCATTGCTGGATATCTTGGGTGCCAAACTTGCCATGGACCAGCCAAAGGCCGCAAACCCAGCCTTCTTCAAGCCTCAGTACAGGTGTGCATCTTGAGGTGTGCATTTTCAGGCTTGCATCTTTGCACCATCCGCAAACCCAGCCGCCTTCAAGCCTCACTACTGGTATGCATGATAAAAGGTGTGCATCTCGTGGTTTGCAATTTCACGTTTGCATCCTAGGGCGTCCTTCCTGAGGCTGAATGTTCTTTTGCTTGAATCATCAATGCACATGTGCATCATTCCAAAATGGTCCTCCGTCATAAGCCCTGAAATTTTTGTCAGCTGCAGTCTTTAATCCATGAGCTCATGCTTTGAGGAGGTACAGGTGGGTGGGTAAAAAGCCTTCAATCGGGATGCCGTAGGTTCTTGGGGCTTTCATGAAAACAAATGCCCGTGCAGCACTATCTCACAGCTGTGTCGTACTCTTTTTTTGTGCAGGCCCATCGTCCTGTGCACCAGTGATACCCAGCAGCGAGAGGCTGAATCGTTTGTGAGTGAGGTTCTTTATCATTTGAACTCTTGTTGCACACATTTTACCTGGTCTTGACGTGTAAACAAATATGTGCACAGGGAGGAACCTTTTGCACTTGAAAAGCTGTGTCCTGCACGCATCCTTGCAAGCAGCCCTGCCTTGCTCTCATGTTGTGCAACCTTTTTGTGCTGATGCTGCGTGCATTCGTCAAGCTTTCGTGCATTTCGCTTTGGTAGGGACATTCTGTCACATTACAGATAAATAGGGTTGGCCAGTTCGCTCTTTTTATACGTATCTTTCCGTATTATACGGCAAATGCGTGGATTTTTCAGCACTAAATATACGGGCATACGGTATTGGCATACGGATCTGGCCAACCTTACAGATAAACAAGGAGTGTACACTGTGGACACATGGTGTATTGTGGTTTTGATCTTGGAACATCCAAGGAATAGCACGTTGCAACCCTTTCATAAATGGGCAGGAGCACAATGGGTGGAGCACTGATATGAAAAAAAAGGAGGGAGGAGTTTTTTGCATGCAGCACACGTCCATACTGAAGGGGATGGGTGAAGGAAATAATTGTTTGTGCTGAACAGCCTCACCCGCTCAAGTCGCGATTGCTGCAAGGCAGGTTTCGAGAATGGTGCCTTTTGAGCGTTACTGCTGAGGTGCAAAATGCTTGACCTTTGACCAGCTTGGCCGCTCTAGACATGCCAGTTTGTGCAATGATTCTGTAAGTGCTGCCAATGTGCACATATCCGCAGGCGCTTCGCTGGCATGTAGTTTGCCATTTGTGCACAAGGCACTTTGTAGAGGAGTGCAAGTCCTTGCTACCCTGCGTACGACTCCTTGTGTGCATGTCTTGTCTGCTGTTTGGATGATACAAATACAAACCTGTTATGGTGGGATAGCGGAGAGTCTCAGCTGTCCTTCTGGAAAATGGCATCCTTGGTAGGCTCCCCGAGGTTGCACATGTATCCTCAAATTGTGTGTCATTTGAGGAACTCATACATCTGTATCACGCATTCGCACTCCTCCTGCTTAAGGATGCCAATGACTCTTATTGCGTCCTGTCAGGTGCAGGAGCTACAGCATCAGCAGGAGCTGAAAATCATACCGGAGGTCACACGTCTCGAGGGCGCACGCAAGTTTTGGCCATCAAATGCTCGCCACCAGAACTTTTATGAGACCAACCCTACGAATTGCTATTGCCTAAATGAGATTATGCCAGCACTGCGGAGACTCAAACAGCAGTATCCCAGCACAGTGTCCTCGGATGAAGTATGTACATGAAATCGTGCCTACATTTTGAGGAAAGAAAGCAACAGATGTAAGCTTTTTAAACCACAATTGATGCTTCAAATTCTGAATACCTTGAGTCGCTGTCGCAGTGTGGAAATTGCCTCAGGATTTGTGTCAAAATTGTAGTGGTACAAAGGTTAGCATGGCCCCTACGCGGATTAAAAAACAAGGAGACAAAACTTAGCACGAGGCCCGGAGGCTATCTATTACTAATGCAATAGCACGGAGCCCTGGCTTGACTTGGCACTTAAGCATTTACTTTGAATTCGATCTTCGGACATCCTTCCTCCACATGCTGATAAACATCATGTACACACGTAACCTTCTTCTATCTTTTCCCTAGATTCTGGGGCACTTTGGTGAAAGAAATAGAAAAGGTTTACAAGGTTTACAAGGAGAAGGCTTTCAGTCAAGAAGTGCGACTGCTAGCCTGCTCATAAAAGGCAATCAATTCATGAAGGAAATAAGGAAGTTTGTTGTTGTTCTGGTTCAAAAAAGCAGACACATCATGAGATTCTGCCTGTGAGAACAAGGGAGCATAATTCCTGTGGAGAGAGACCACCTGGGGATGTGTGCAATGGAAGAGGACATGTTGTTCATCCTGGACATCATCATCAGCCTCACAAAGGTCACAGTTTGGGGAAGAGCTGTGATTCCAAGTTGCTGTCTCATAGCGAAGGGTGTGAATGCGGAGTCTAAACCAAGCCACGCTGCGAATGACATCGTGGGGGAGGTCAAGGAACATGTATTTGGGGAGACTATAAGGAGAATGCATAACCAAGGCTCTTTTAGTAGGAGGAGCGCACCACTGGTGATAGGTCAAGCGTTTACTGTTGCGCTCTCTAGGGTGTGTGTTGGAAATAGGCTCCCAATATTGTAGATGCCTGGTCCTGAGATCTACAACAAAACGACTAAGATCAATGGGCTCACAATTCAGCAGCTTCTGTTTGAAAATATGGGAGTGTGCCAAACCATCCATGGCTGATAGAATATGGGAAGACCAACAATCATCAGATCTCGAGCTCAGCTGCATGTCAGCCTGCAAAATCTTTTTCGTTGTGGAGCTGTTGCATCAGGTCAAGGAGTTGTAAAGACGCATTGCTGCTCGGAACCAATTGAATTGTAAGGGCTCCAGACCACATTCCCGCATGATGCACCAAGAGGGAGTAGTGTCCCTGACCCCCAAAGTTCTTTTAAGCACTGTTAGTAGCCACGAAATAGAAAAGGAAACCACCTTCAGAATCATTCTGCTGGCAATGTTATGACGCTCAGTTACCATGTTACGGACGACGAAGCATTGGCAACCTGAATGAATGTGGAGAGCGGCATCCACATGATAATATTCTGAGAGAGGATTGGATAGGATAGGGTTACCATAGTAGGGTTACCGTGTGACATAAGTGTACCTGCCTACAAGGGCAGCTCAGTTGAAGCAAAAGGGTGCCTGTAATCAAACCAACTTGTGAACAGTTTAGGACTAAACCCAAACCCTAAACCCTAGGAGAAGGAAACAAGTCATTGAGCTGATCAGCTCAACTACTCATGAGTTCAGAAGGCCAAATGATAAATAAAATCACACAGTCACTCTTCATGAAACAAGCATGAAAATCGTATCCACCCGCACTCTATCAGGGTGCAGAAAATGTCAGATTCCAAAAAAGATACTTGCGGGATTCTGGGAGAGGGCAAACGAGGCTGGTGGATCTTTTGAAGTGGACCGCATGTTTTTGATTGTAGAGAGTGCCTGTGCGGTATTGAAACATCGTGCATTTCATTCAGGTTGGGATGCAGAATATGTTCCAGAAGGCATTGCTAATGCTCTTATTTGCATGTGGTAGCAAGCTCTAGTAATAAGTGTATTACCTTGTAGCTTGTCTTGCAAGCTGCATTTCCAAGCCTGTGTTTAGCATGCATATGGGGTTTCAAAGCATCCTAAAGGCCTGGGAAGCAAAAGGGAAAAAAAGAACTGCGTCAGCAGAGGGAGATGCATGTCAAGCACAGACTTGACGCTGATTCCACTTAAAACATGACTGTCATGAGGTATAACCTAACTCAATTTGAAGTTTGTTGCCCCGCTTGAAGAAAATCAGCAATGCCTCCTGAAATTTGCCTCATGTCTCCTCGATAAACCACACTATCCTGCAATCTTTGTAGGCAACCGTGCTCTGGGGGGCCATGAATATCGTGGGCCTCCCCGAAAGTCCATGAAGTTATTCTGTCCAACACAATTATAAACTTGCTAGCACCAGACGCGCTCTTGAGAAGGGAAGGGAAGGGTTACATAGCTGTACCTGCCTGCGAGGGCGGCTTAGCTGAAGCAAAACGTGCCTGCAACCAAACCAGTCCAATCTAAAAAGCAAAATGAGCTAGAAGCTCAGTCATAGCATTTCAGGCAAGCAGACACGAACTCGGCTAATCCTAGGACATCAGCCTGGTTCATGAAGTCTCTAAGGCGTGATGCACTGCTTGAGAAGACTTCTCCCAACTCTCAACACCAAAATCACGCACGGGCTACTGCTAGTATCCCTTCTGATCCCCATTGACTCCTTTCTTTTGTCTCTTGGTGAGGGTGATACTCGGTGCTTCGTCCCTAGGTATCCCCTTCTCCTTAATTGATGTGGTGATCGTTTCCACCGCCTGTGTAGTTTCTATCATAGGACGATTCTCTCCTAGCCCTTGTAACCCCTTCCTAGAAGAAAACTACATAGGCAGAGGAAACTCTCCCTGCATCAATCAAGGAATAGAGAGCACATTGGCTCAGGAGAGCCTTGGAACCCCTAAATACGAGGCTACAAAAAAAAGATTATAATGGGGATCTGGAGGGTTATTGGAAGCACCCGGCTCACTAACCTGGCTGCGAGAAGTATCCTTGTTTTGACTGGAGGCCTTCTTTTTCCTGTAACCTGTATTTTTTGTGCAGTTGGAACAGTTGAGCAGACCGAGCAGCCAAACTACCTGGCTGAAGGTCAAAACCCATTGTAACTCATTGTATTCTTGTTTTCAATAGCACGCCTAGTGGAACCAAGCTTGTTGGCATACATAACAGAAGGGGCATGAAGTTTTCGAGCAAGTCTATTGGCGCGTTGGTGGTCAAGTCCCAGTTGTTTAAATTGGTTAAGGGTGTGCTCAGTGTTGCAGGTCCCACCAACACCCAAAAGGATGGTGTGGAGAGTCACAACTTTTGCAATAATGAGTTTGCAGAGGTCCGCACGCTGCCGATGTGCCGCCTCCAACTGTTTTCCAGGCCTTGTGTCTTCACAGTACTTGATTTCAATTTGGAGTTGTTCGTTTTTCTTTCTGTTTGACCTTCAACCAGGTAGTTCTGCTGAGTCACTCAGGGTTACATAAGGGGCTTCATGAAAGTCAGTTCTCCACGGCTTTTTGCTCATGAAACAAAAAGGACAAAAAAAGACTACGCCATAAAGCCGTGTGCATCAAAGGAAGATTGCTTAAGTTGCAAACCAGTAAGGATCTCACTTATAAACATCAACATAGCAATCCAACAAAGCAACCGGCTTAGGGGCACACCAAGTAAAAAAGGAAAACCAGGCAGACAGTGAGAACACTCCTTCAATCAATTAAGGAAAAGGAGAAACGTTGGCTCTAAGGGCAGAGAGTCTCATCACACCATTATGAACTGCTTGAGTATAGACAGAAGAAAAAGAACCTTTGGAGTCCAAAACTGGCTGCATGCACGAAGGTTCCAACCAGCAAAAGTAAGTAATACACATGGATTTTCTAGCTCAGGCGTTTCTGTTGCAGACAGTGCACTTCTAAGAAAACAAATTTTCAGGGACCTGGCAGATATTCAAGGTGGCTGGCAGAGCCTTGAATTTGAAATAGACAATCCCTCAGCAAGTTTGATCACTCAGCATCATGCGAATGGAAATGCAACTGAGATGCATCCTCAACCTGCTGCTTGACACAGGAGGGCAAGAAAAAGCACTGTTCACGGCATCTGGACCAGGGAGAGCCCACCCTTCTTCTTCCACCGCTTCAAACCAGAGACAAATCGGTCCTCCCTGCCCAATACAGCAAGCATGCATTTTGTGAGCAGGATTGAGTAGAGGCAGCCAAGTGATGCACAATTAAGAGTGCAACTCTGGCACGCTTCAGCTGAGCACCATTGATGATAAAACAATTCTTGAATGATGATAAATGATGATAAAACCAATGATGATAATTTTGATAAAACAAACATTGAATGAGGGCACATGAAGCAAGCCGACGCAAAACAAAACAGAGGCAGGCAACCCTGAGAGATATGCATTGCACTTCAAATGAATGAAAGTGCTTCCTCAAGCATTGATTTCCTTGCCAGCATATACTTCACAAGCTGCTTGAATGCCATGATCTTGGAGCATGGGTTCTGCACAGGAGCCAACCGAGCACCGCTGATGCACAGAGACAATATACATATCAGATGCTCACACTTGACTGTAACCGCCATGAAGCCAGTCAAAACATGCTCTAGTGCGCAGGATGAGAGCTGGTAAGTTTGGTTCAAGTGCAAGGACATGTGCAAAGGTTGGATTCATTTTGTGGAAAGGAAGTACATGCGAGGATATTCCTGATGTTGGCTTGAAGAAGACCAATAGAGGGTCTCTGTTGGAACCCACCGGAAATCCCAAAGCTTCACTGCTGCCACTGCCAACGCTACCCCTAGCGCAGCAGCCACCACCGCAGGCCCTCCACTCTGCTTTGCTGCCAAAGCCCACCCGCCGTTCAAGGATGCAGTGTGCAGCATGACAGTGAGCAGGGCAACAGCTGCTGTGGACGCAGCAGCAGCAAGTGCTGTTACAACTTGGCACAACCTGGTGACCTGCTGGAAGCCCTGCAAAGGTTGGTTGGTACATGGGACACCTGCTTTGTTTTGCGATACATTATCAAACTTCTAGCTTGCAGCCTCAGCATCTCCAGACCTAAGCGTGATCCATCTCTTGAGCAGACCCTTTTCTGCAGGAACTGCTGCTTGTGGTTCTACAGGCCCTGCCGGAGAAGCTGCGCAGCTGGCAGAATTTGTATTGCCTCCCTTGGAAGTAAGTACTTAGCTCTATAAGCAAGCACACCATGAACAATTCCATAATGCGCAGGCACACCAGAAACAAAATTCCACCAGAGCTTTGAACCTTAACCCACTTCACCACTGCCACTCAACTTGTCCACATCCACGAATATGCAATCCTTCACCTTTTGGCAGGTGGCACAAAAGTCCACATGACGTGAGCGGCGGTCAAGGAGGCGCTCCAAGGGCACCTCCATGGCGCTCTCTTGCAAGGCCTGGTGTTGCAGCCACTCAGGGCCAGGGGGGCCTGCCATGCGGATCCACCTGTTGCTCAGACATGTGTGGCACGGTCTGCTTCATATGTACAGATGTACAGTCCAGTTGGGTACACATCATGCAGTCCAATTTGTGTGCAGTTCAATTCATTTGTGCATCAGGGTCCTCTTCATGTGTGCTGTACACATCAGGATAGTGTGCATTTCTGTTCATGTGAACATTTAGGTGTGCGGCAGGACTGGAGAAGAAGAGCAGGCGGCATGGAACAGTGCCACACATGGGATACAGAACAGCTTGCAGACGAGCATCCAATTCAAGGCAGACACACCGCGGCAGAGGCCAAGAGCAAGTAAAGGTACGTTGATAAAGACGCTGGGCATGGTTTAGGAAACAAGAGGGAAAAGTGAGCAGGCAGCATGGCTACTCCCTATTTTATAAAAGGGGAAAAGGATATCTGAAGGTGAGGTTCCATGTATCCTCTGCACCAGGAGAAAATAAAAATGGAATAGGTCAATGGGGACCAGCAGACACACTTCAGACTGGAGATCAGGATCAGGGTATACACTCCAGAATAGGGACCAGGGTACACACTTCATACAGAGCAGCCCTTGTCTATGCTCTCTTGTTTAATGCCACTAGACATTAGTAATGGCCATCTCTGTGTGTGTGCCATGCTCTCTTGTCTTATCGCCACCTCTGTGTGTGTGCCATGCTCTGACTTCAGCATTGCTGTCAAGCAAGAGTGCACAATGCTTCACTGCTGGAAGCATGTAGGTTTAGGTACGTATAGGGTTAGATGTGCACATAGGGTTAGACGTGCATCGCGCACCTGTTGATTGTGGCAACACCACTATCAGCTCCGGATGCGAGCAGTGCGTAGTCATTACGGTTCAGGCCTGCTTTCTTCATCCGCTTTTCCTGCAGGGCCAGAAGGGCCAGACAAGGTATATGCTCCTGAAAGGAGAAGTTCTGAGCTACTGCTAAGCCCGTGGGCAAAGAGTGCTGACTTCAGGCTGCCATGCTGCCCCCCAGCTGGCAACCATGCATATGCACTGCAATACTTGGCGCCAGTACCACTCCTTTCATCATGCAGCCCCCTCTCCCAAAAATCATGTTCACATGCAACAGGTGAGTAAATCACAGCATGAGATCTCACTTGTTCGTGCATTATCATCACATCCTGGTCGCTCAGCTCCATGGCCATGAACACATAGTGAGGTAGCTTGCCCATGAGTGAGAATAAAAGACCCCCCAGCCCCTTCCTTTGTGTGTTGGAAGGTGCAGGCGGTGGTGGCGCTGCTGGTGGTGGTGTTTGAGGGGTTGCGCTTTGCGGCTGTTCTGGCTTGCTTCCTTTTGTTTCATGGCTACTGGTCCCAGCCTCTGCAGGGGGGAGGTTGGGGATAGTTGCAAAGCGGAACACTGCACAGCAGGGGAGCAGCAACACAAGGAGCATGTCATGAGTTGTCGCTTCCGATCCTCTTCACAAGGCAAACCTATGCAAAGGCAAGCCTGTGGCAAGGGCTCATGCTTCCTGGGCAAACACCTGGGCTCAATGGTTGGATGCAGAAAGGTGCATTGAAATGGCACCAGTCAAGCAGCAATGGAGCTCATGCCTTGGACCCCCATGTGTCTGCCTGTACATCAAATGTCACCCACTTGTGCGTGATACACCTGGTTTTACAGGCACAACAAGGCTTGATGTCTTTTTGTTGTGTCTGCCTGTGCATCAAATGTCACCACTTGTGCGTGATACACCTGATTTTACAGGCACAACAAGGCTTGATGTCTTTTAGTGGTGTCTGCCTGTGCATCGAATGTCACCCACTTGTGCATGATACACCCAGCCTCACAGGCACAACAAGGCTTGACGTTCTTTTGTTGTGTCTGCCTGTGCATTGAATGTCCCCCACTTTTGCATGATACACCCGGCTTTATAGGCACAACAAGGCTTGATGTTTTTTTGTTGGGTCTGCCTGTGCATAAAATGTCACCCACTTGTGCGTGATACACCTGATTTTACAGGCACAACAAGGCTTGATGTCTTTTTGTTGTGTCTGCCTGTGCATAAAATGTCACTCACTTGTGCGTGATACACCCGGCTTCACAGGCACAACAAGGCTTGATGTCTTTTTGTTGTGTCTGCCTGTGCATAAAATGTCACTCACTTGTGCGTGATACACCCGGCTTCACAGGCACAACAAGGCTTGTGAAGGCCTGGGTGGAGGAAGCGCCGGTGGCCTGCTTGTTATAGCGTGTCCTGCACATCCACCAGCGATGGCCGACCATGAACAGCTGAGCTCGGCAAATGCCTCCAAGCAGCAGCCAAGGGTTCTCAGGAAACAGGAAGACCATCGTTTTATCAGCCAATCAACGCACCAAGGAATTTGCTAAATTACCTGGGCAGCCATAAGTAAAACTTAATGTAATTGATGCTAGGCAAGCGCACTCACTCGATGGCAAAGGGCGGGATGAATTGCCTGGAGGCTGTCATGCCTTTGTTGCGTGTCTCATACCCCTCATGCCACCTGCCCGGTGTGCAGCAGTACAGGCAACGAGTTTACCAATGATCACAGTGGTGCGTTCCCCAGTGAGGTCGAGCATGCATGTATTGACCGGCAGGTTACAAAATGGCAGTTGAACAGAGTAATAAGGGGCAAGGGGTGGACCTGCAGCTGCAGGTGCGCGCAGGTGCACATTGAACGACGGTAGGGCATAATGATGGTTGGACTGTGCGGGACAAAACTGGAGACAAAACCGGCGTTGCACGGATTGTTCGTCAGGCTGCCCATGCATGACAGAGGTGTGGTGAGCACAAGTCACTCCTCAAATGTACTTTTGAACATCAATAATTGAAGACACGATCTCATTGCAAGAGCTCCTTCACCAATGTTTTTACGGGGATAATTGGCCAGTAGCGCTTTGACTCTTCTTCCAACGTCGGAAGCAAAGTGACACACCAGGTGAAGCCTCCATCGAGTGTAACTTCTGGGGCAGCTTTCGACACCATTTCTGTGGCATTCTTCATCTCAAATCCTCCAACTGTGGCGTGCATGATGAAAGCAAACAAAAAAACATAAGTCAGTAAGGAGTCAGGGCTGAGCAAAATGTTCACTTAAAAAGCAGGAACCCAGCAGTAGCTAGGAGACTGGATAACTTTATCTGCAGGCTTGCGTATTTCCATCAGTTTCTTTTGCTGCAACTCACAGGGCAGGTACAAGCAAAAAAGAAAGCGACTTTTTCAAGAAGACATTCTAGCAAACTGTCGTGAAGGGCAGGGATGAGGAAGGAGATGTTTGGTTGTACTCGGCACTTTGAAAAGTGCGCACTCATGTTGTGCGCTGGACATGATCACCCTCTTCTCTGCGCAAAGTTATTTTGGGCTTTCAAAAGCTACCATAAGCAATTCCATCATCTCTTCAATGCATTACAATTTTATATCCCTTAAAGGCATCATTATTTGCATATAATTCTATTTCCAGCCATTTGAAGCTTGCTAAATAACCTGTATTGTATGGCAACAATCTTTGAGACCTCTGGGCACAACTGCGAGACATGTGACACAGAGCTCATGTCTGGTGCCGGGATTGACTCACTTCCGTGAGCTGGAAAGGAGCATGTCTGGTGTGGCCCACTTGCAGGAAAGGAAACAAACGCAAGAAAGGAGCGTGTCTGAGTTGACTCACTTCCGTGGTGCAGGAAAGGCGCATGGCTGGGATCCATGCCCTGCTCCAGCCAGTACGTGTAGTCGTTGGGATTCTGGACCATGATCCAGTCAAATGTACTGTGGGCGGTGCTTGAGTAGGGCTTGTGCTGCAGGGATGCGAGAAGGCCCTGCAAGAGAATCGAATTCACTTCAGTACTTGGAGGCTCTGTGGGTACCATGATCCCCAAGCCAATGATGCCAAAGCTTGGCTCTAGCTTCCGCCTGGGCCTGGGCCTGTGCTCGCGCACCGCAAGCTAAGAGCAAAAAAGGGAAGTGCAGTGCATCCCATGCCGAGCTCTGAAAGGCAATGCAGAGCATCAAGGGATAGGCTGCCTTCGAGCGGCAGCCCTGCCCCAAGCAAGTCTGGCTGATGGGCAGCACCTGGCCCTACCAGTACAGATCATGCAGGCAGCTGGTATCAGCACTTGCCTCGGGTGAGTTATCCATCCACACAAAAAGGAGCCCATCGCTGACGGTGCAGGGATAGGCAGATGGGCATGCCTTTTCCTGCTTGCAAGCCGCTTCTTTGAGTGGTCCGGGGGGCAGCTGTGTGTAAGGTTAGTGGGAAGCTTTGGTAGCTCATGTGGGGGATGGAAACCAAAAGGCTTTGCGTGAAGCAGAAGGGCAAAAACATGGGAACAGACAAAGGAATCAAGAATTAAGAGTAGCAAATCAAAAAGGATATTGGATATGAGAGGTGCATGGAGAAAATCAAGCAAATAAAGTGCCAAAAATACGCGAACCGTCCAGAGCTTTTAGAAGCAGGCCGCTGCTTAAATTAACTCAACAGCACACCTGAGGTATGTCTGTACACTCTCCCCCGCCAAAACGCCAACCATGATACGAGCACAACAGCTGTCCATCCACAATGCGGCCTAGAGAGAGAGGGGCAAACCTGCAAGTTCAGCCATGGAACACAAGCTAACACAGAAGCGTTACACCGGTGTCCCTAAAATGTGATTACGGCATCTCTAGTGTGTAACTAACATTAGTCCCAGTGTGCTGTTATCTTATGAGCAAGGCTGCCTCATGTTCAACATCCTGGAGGGAGATCGTGGAATAGACAATGCCCCATCAAAGTGAAATCAGATGTCAAAAATGTTTCATGTTCCTGCCCTGCTCCCAAGCCCCTTAGCGGACTTTTTCCCATGTAACCTGTCCCATGTGACCTGTCTAAGCACTTTCTGCATACCCAAGCCTGCAGCAGTTCAGGGCCATCTAGGCTCAGGGAGGGTGAAGCCTCACAGAAAGGTGTCCATGAACCTATCACACCAGGCATTGCGAGTCCTTCTGTACTAAACAATCACAGGTACATCGACTCTCTCTCTGCAATACCTCATTTCTCATTTCTCCAGGTATGCTTCGTCAACAAGGCCTCATTGGCAAGCTCATCCACTTTGACACATCTCTCTCCCCGTTGATCATTAGGGGTAACCTCACTCCTTACCTGTGAGGGCAACGATCCTCGACCACCTCCCAGCTCTGGGAACCACGTGAATTGAACCACGCAACCAGGTCCTTGCCCAACAGCGTGATCTTGTTTGGCTTCTCAGTGTCCAGCATGTTGACAGGTGAGGCAGGCATCTGAGCACAGAGGCAGGTACACAAAGACGTCAGGCAGGTACACAACGACGTCAGATATCTAACAAGCGCATTTGTATTGCATACTTTTTCGAAGTGTTCACTTCTTAGTAGCTGCGCATATGATGTCTTGACTGATCCTTGGCTCTGTTGCCACCTCTCCTACAGATGCAATGCAGAGCGTGGGGCCAGAGTGGGGAGAAGCCCTCTGCACACATTTATGAGCGCGTTTACTGGATTGTCAAATGCATCATTTGTGGCAGCAGTGTTTGTCTTATCAAAAGTCAATATGGTCTTCTTCATCGATTATCTGCACAAGGAAATAAGTTAATGTATCCCTTCCTGCTACATACACAACTGTGCAACACAAATATCAAGCCAACTTGATTTTCAGAGAGGCGAGACGCATATCTCATGCATCACTTCCTTAAGATGTCCAAATACTGAGAGAGATCAATCAAGATTCCCAAGACCCACTTCTGTTCCCTTCTGTGCAATGTCAAACAGCTGGCTAGTCAATGCATTCTCAGACACAACAAATGTGTGCATGGCGTGGATGAAAAAAGAGGAAATGATCTGATTCCTGAGTAACACCTGTTTGTGTGGGGACCCTCGCAAGATATTGCGCAAGAGCAAACACACGTCCATTCCTCCTCCAGGATGGCTAAGATGCTGACCAAAGGATTAAACGAAGTCATTTGGGAAGCTCAATCAATTACTCTCATGTTATCATTCCTGCACAACACCCACCCTCCGTATTAAACTTACCCATACACGCCTCCATACATGTGAGGGAACCTCAGGAGGTTTGGATTGATTTGTTGAGACAATGTTTGCGCTCTGAGGATCCTCGCGCTGCTGAGCTGTGTCAGGGCCATTTTGCAGTGTGGCCACACCTACTCTTGTTCTGGGCTGCCGCGTGCCTGTGTTGAGCGCATAGTGTCGAGCGACTCAGGATCCAGCTTGTTTGAGCTCAAGTTCAGCTTGCAAGTGCAAGCACACAAAGGCATGGCAGAGAGGTTGTGCAGGAGAATAAAACAAGCTAAAACCAGAAAAAAACTTAAGCATGAATAGGTGAGTGTGCACCACAGAAATGCAAATGTTTCGGTATTGCACGGGGTACCCACCGCATGCACTCCATTCACGCCACGGTATATGTGATGTTGACAAAGACCTTGGGAGGCATGAGGGGGTGCTGCAGAGGGGCACTCCAGCAAGCTGAAGTGGTCTGTTTGGCCCTTGCTTGGTTAACAAGGCTTGCATTTGAAGAGAGGTACCAAAGCCGCTTTGAAAAAATATATGTCCAGAGAAGAACTTTGAATGGTATGATTTTGGGGGAAAAATGCAAAACCCTAAACCCACCCAAAAGTTGATTTACAATGCTGGAAGCATGTGACCTTATGAGAATTAATTATTCAGAGTTCGCCTCCCACAAATCCAAAATTTGAATCAAACGACACACTTGAACACTTTTTGCCGTTTGTTGGTCCATTTTCATTCACATTTTTATTTCCAATGCAAACTTTCATTGATTTACAGCTCTGCAAGCATGGTGATCCTCGAGAGTCAGTCTTTCTGGTCAGTCTGGACATACCGGTAATTTCTTCTGAAGCTATAAATTGAGCAGCTACGCTTCAGTTTAGGCTCTGTTTGCAAATCGTCGCGCAACAGAGGGTTGCAGCAGCAGAGGCCCCAGGGTTTAAACAAATTTGAGGCGGCGGCCTTGCAATTGCAAGCTGGAGCCACACACAAAAAAGGTGGGTTTTTTTGGGGAGGCAAACCTGTGGTAAACTTCACAGATGAAGATTACTCGTGCATTGATCTTCAACTGCGCACAAGACTTAGATGCTGGACGTTCCAGAGAAACACAGCTGCAGTAAGTATGTCCCATGCTTGAAGTGGGCCGGGAAAATGCGAAACAACAACAGTTTTCAACAGCAACAACAACTTCAATCTCAAATTATTCAGCAGAAGCAATCAACAATGGTTTGGTGGAAGAGACCCATGATTTCATGGACAATGGCTGCACACGTGCAGGCTGTAGCTGCTGCAGCTTTTGGGGGGACGCAGTAACCAGCACTGGACCAGTGCCACTGGTTGCACTAGTGTAAGCCGGTGGATGACCTGATTTTATCTGTTGTAAAACAGGCAATACTTGTGTGCTATTGCACATCAGATCTCTATTTGAAGGCCTGACCTGACGGCTGGCTTGCATGCTTCTTGCATGAAATCCAAGGTTTCCTTTTGAGCTGCTCATGGCAGCACAAAAACTTCCCTTCCCTTTAAAGGGAAACCAGCGCATTCCATGCAGGGCTAAACTGCTTCTGCTTTTCAGCTTTTCTGCATAGGATTTCATCTGGAGGTAAGGAGTAACTACCTATAGGTAGAGGCAAGCTTTCGCACTTGCTGCCGCTGCTGCTGCTTCACCCCTGCCTTGCACATGCCGATCGACCAAGCAACTGCAGTTCAGCACGTGTCAGTGTGGGGAATGAAGAAGCATCCTTGACCCAGCTTCTTGACGAACAGGTCGTGGCTCAGGTGCAATTAGGTACTGACTGCAACAAGCCAAGCAGTCCCTGTGTGCTACTGCTGGGCTGCATCACCCACTTCTGTGTGCTCCCATGGCTTGTCGCACATGAGGCACACAGTTGCCTGCATCAGGCCTTCAGCTGTGCTGGAAGCTCTGAATGAGTCAAGTGTCTTGAGGCCGACAACTGCCTGAAGTCCCTTGACTCATTGGAGATGGGCAATACTGTACTTCATGGGCCAAGTAGACCAGGAGGCCAATCCAGGTCACGAGTTGCAGGTGGGGGGCAATGTTAGTTCCATGTGGCACAAGCAACACGTGTGGGCTAAAGTGGGTGTTTGTTCCTCGTTAACATAGTGGCTGTGGCAGCTATTGGCTGCAAAGTTGATGGCACTTCAAAACATGGCCTCCTCCATGGCTGGGCGGTTGCGTGGCAAAGGAGGATGTGGAGAAAGACTGACATGGCTGGAACTGAGGGCAAAGGTTCCCTGCACAATGGATGAATTGGGGTATGTATGACTCGGATGCCCAGCACTGTATGGGTGGATGACTTGGATGTCCAGCACTGCCTGCTGAGTGAAACGTGCGGATGTTGCCTATTTCAGGCAAAGAAGTTGATCAACATGCATACCGATTTATTATAACTATAAGATGGACAGTGATACGATCAGCTAAGGACCATTGAGTACGTCTTTTGTGGATCTTATGTTCCTCCACGTGCGCTTAAGCTTGCAGACTGATGACTTTCTTGGATGGCGGGCATGGCATGTTGGTGCTCAGGACACTGGAGATCATCCATTTCCTTTTTACTTTGACTTTTGAGTGATTGTTTTTTCTCAGCTGGGCAAGAGTGCATGTGAGAATGCTAGCTTCAGAATTATCAGGTGCAAAGAAACACAGTCCAGGAAAACTAACCTTCAAAACTAGTAATTTCGAGGATGCTCCACTCAAGTGCTTGCTCAACACCCTTGAAAGCTGGACCTCAAACTGGAGATTCTGCTTGGAAGGATGGTCCGATTGCCTGAAAGGATGGCCTTGGTTGCTCTCAGTACTGTTATTACTAACAACCTAGTAGGTGGTGGGACTCACTGTTAGTGCCAGCGCTGACTGTCGGGCCCTTCCTTAATGCAGTGCATTAAATGCACGCTGGTTGTTGCCCATCGAAGAAAAGAAAAAGAGCAAACAAAACAGAAGGTGTTAATGAGGATATGTAAGGCTATTGGAAGCATCCGGCTCCAGAACCTGGCTGTGAGGAGCATTATCGTTTCAATAGCACGTTAAATGCCAAAATTAGTCAACAGATAACTTCTGTGAGGTGTGAGCCCTGACCTGAGGTCTATCTTGAACTCTGAGTGTTCTCTTGTTTTGCTCTCTTTAATATCCATGTAATAACCAACACGCTTCCTAACCAGCATGCCTACCGGTAACAAGCTTGTTGGCGTACTTAACAGAATGGGCATGAAGTTTGCAAGCAAATTTAGTAGCACGTTGGGGATGAAGTTCCACTTGTGTAAATTTGATAAGGGTATGCTCAGCGTAAAAAGTCCCATCAATTCCCAGGAGAATGGTGTGTAATGTGACAGCTCTCACACTTAAACTCTTGCAAACATCTGCATGCTGCTGCTGTGCTGTCTCCAATTGTTCCCCAGGCCTTGTGTCTTCACAGTATTTAGTTTCTATCAAGTGTACGCGCCGCTGGTTTGCACTTAGGTCTGATGAGGTTGTCTGACGCGGGTGGCTGTGCCCGCTGCGTAACACATGGTGTGAGCAGGAGGAAGAAAAATAATAAGTGAGCTCGGCATGATAGGGAGTAATCAGTATAGCAACAGGACGACTTGATGTGAGTCTAAATCTTTAAGAAACTTACGAGGAAAGGGGTAAGGGGGGATAGTTCTGTTTGATGCATGTGCAGGGATTTGAAGGTTGTGCTGTGCCGACATATCATCACAATGCTTCCCAAGGGCTTTTTCTAAAAGCTTTGATGATCATTCTTCCAGCAGCAGTGTGGCATTCAGTTTTCATGTTGGATATGATATGATCTTGGCAGCCTAAGAGCATGTGGAGTCTCACAGAATTTCTAAACTTCTCAAATTTAGTGTTACAACACGCCAACTCTCAAAAACAAAAACTACGCAGGCAGTGAAAACACTCCCCACATGATGTGTTCTAAGGAAAGGGGGCCACATTGGTGCAAAGACCATATGACCACCCCACCACGAAGTTCAGACTGAGAAAAGTACGGCAGGCGGAGAAAGAAGACAAGTCCAGCAACAAGAAAGAGAGCAGGATGATAGCTGAAAAACTGGAGTTCCAGGCCTTCAACAGCAAGCAGAGTCAGCACAGTCAGCCTTCCAACCAAGGAAGGCCATGCCCAGCCGCAACCTGCTGAGCACAACTAAAGTCTGCATTCTGGCAGACTAGCTTAACTAGCTGCTAGCAACTGCTGACCACTCAGAAGCCTGTGGAACAGCCCTTATACCCAGATTTATATAGAAAAAAGCAAAGGATAGAAAGAAATTTTTTTTTAAAGAATAAGAGAAACTACCTAGGCAGAGGAAACTCTCCCTACACCAATCAAGGAAAAGGAGACACGCCGGCTCAAAAGAGCCGTGAGTCCCCTCCACCACATTTATATACCTCCCTGACCCCCATTGATGTGTTAAGTTTTCTCTTGGTCGAGAGGGTACACGGTGCCTTGGCCCTAGGTATCTTAAAAAAGAAAAATAGAAAAAGCTACATAGTCAGAGAAAAAAACTCTCCCTACATCGATGTAATTGATATCAATTAAGGAAAGAGAGACACATTGGCTCAAAGAGCCGTGAGTCTCCCTCACCAAAAGATGAGAGGGGAATTAGTGTGGGTCGGGTAAGTTTCTGGCAGCACGCTGCTCCAGGGCACCACTGGCAGTGTTATGATGGGTGTATTTATTTTCAATGGCATGTGGTAGAGGTAAGTTTGTGCGCAAATTGTACAGAATGGGCATGAAGGTTTCTTGCAAGTGTTTCAGATCTCTGTGAGTCAATCCCTAACTTTTCGAATTGATCAAGGGTATGGGCAGTGTAAATAATCCCACCCACACCCAGGAGAATTGGTGGATACTCATCTCTGCACCTTGGAGTTGTTTGCACAGTTCGCTGTGTTGTATCCTGAGTTACCGGTTAAGAGCTATCTAGGAACATCCTGTAGTTGATATCATCCAGGCTAGCTAATGTGCCTTTTAACTGTGTCCCTTTCTTTATGATCTTCTTTCTTTTTTAGATCAGGCCAGAAGTCAGTCATTTTGGTTGAAGGCCTTCTTTGCTTTAAGGGTTACAAGGGTTACAAGGGAAGAAAGGCCTCAGTCAAGACGTTTGACTGCTTGCCTGTTCATAAGTGCACATGAGATCATAAAGGAAAAAAGGAAGTTTGTTGTTATCCTGGTGCAGAAAAACATTAAGATCCTGGGAATACACAGGAATCCTTCTTTGCTTCTGAAACCTGTATCCTGTGCCTTTGAGGAATAAACATGTGTCTCCCTCCATCCGAATGCCAACCACTGCTTAATTTTCTACTAATTTCATTTCCTAGTTAATTTTTAACTATCATACATCCGCTGTTATGATACAGCAGTCCCCGGTCATGGTGTAGGGGGTGCACCAACCTGGAGGTTCGAGGTTCAATTTTAGGTCGGACTGGGGCTCACTTTGGACCCCTTCGGTGGGAGTCAATGGAAGGCTCTTACCTCAATGCACGAGGCCAAACGGCAAGCGTAAGTCTTTCTTTTCTACTAATTTCATTAGTAGGCCCTGGCGGAAATCCTTTCCCTAACTTATTTTGGTTAGCCAAGGAGGAAAAAAATGAACACAATGCTGACACATCCACAGCTCCTGCTCCCAATCCTGAAGTCACCTACCTCCCCAATCTTCAAATTGCTCTCAAGTCTCACATGCATATAAAACTCAGACTTGGATATGCCAACCCCAAAACAGGCTACTACACTTACTATCAGAGCTTATTACCTCATGTTAACAAGAAAGTCAGCAACGCCTTTAGAAACATGCCTTGTATATCCACACCTATGAAGCGCACCATTTTACAATATCGCACTGGCACCCTCTATAACCAAAAACATGCAGTTCGCTTCAAGAGGTCCACTAACCCACTATGCCCTCTCCCAGGCTGTCATCAATTAGACAGTGCACTCCACATGCTTTCAGGCTGCCAAAATCATATCATCTCCAGCATGAAAACTGAATGCCACAATGTTGCTGGAAGAATGATCATCAAAGCTCTTAGCAAAAGCCCTTTGGGGGCAGGCTTGGCTAACATGGACATAGGGAGTGATGATAGGCTGGCGCAACACAACCTCCAAATCCCTGCACATGCATCAAACATAATTTTACCCCCTTACCTTTTTCCTAGAATTTTCCTAAGAGATATAGACTCACATCCAGTCGTCCTGATGCTATACTGATTACTCCCTATAAAGCCAAACCCACTCCTTCTTCTCCTTCTTCTACTCGCTCACACCATGCGTTACGCAGCAGACACAACCCAACACAGAGGACCACACGAGCCAACCGCGTGAGACAGCCCCACCAACTTCATGTAAACCAGCGACATGTGCACTTGATTGATTTTAAGTACTGTGAAGACACGAGGCCTGGACAACAGTTAGAGGCGGCACAGCGGCAGCATACAGACCTCAGCAAACTCATTAGTGCTCAAGTTGTGACTCTCCACACTATCCTTCTGGGTGTTGGTGGGACATGCTATTCTGATCATACCTTGAACCAGTTTAAACAACTTGGACTGGACCATCAACGGGCCCATAAACTTGTTCAAAAACTCCATGCCCATTCAGTATGCCCATAAGCTTGTTACCACTAGACGTGCTATGGAAAATAGTAATGTTTCTCACAGCCAGGTTCTGGAGCCGGGTGCTTCGAGTAACCCTCCAGATCCACATTAGCTTTTCCTTTTTTGTAGCTTTGTGGTGGAGGAGGCTCACGGCTCTTCTGGGCCAATGTGTCTCATTTTCCTTAATTGATGTACGGAGAGCTTCCTCTGCCTACGTAGTTTTTCTTTTCTTGCTTTCAACTTTTTCTGGCTAGGTCTGGTTGCAGGCCTCAGTGTTTCCGCTCAGCTGCTCTTAAAGGCGTCTATAGCGACGTAACCTTACCCGTGCAACTTGCGCACAAACTTACCTCAGTAATGCCTTCTGGACCATGCCAACTCTTCCTTTCAAAACGAAACCGTTTCATGACGAAATGTTTTTAACTACCGCACAGGTACCCTATTCAATAAAAAAAATCGCAGTGCGCTTCAAAATGTCCACCAGTCTACAATGTCCCCTCTGTGGGGAGCCCGAATTTGCCCTTCACATTCTATCAGGATGTAAATATTCCACCAAGCCAAATATGGTAACTGATCGCCACAATATTGCCAGCAGAATCCTCCTGAAAGCTTTCAGCAAAGGCCCTCTTGGGGCAGGTTATGCCTCCATGGACATTGGCAGCACAGATCGTCTCTCTTTACAGGACCTACAGATACCTGAACACTCAATAAATAGAACCCTCCCTAAATATATATTTCTCTCGACGCTTCCCTGACAAAGATAGGCTCACTTCCAGTCGCCCTGATGCAATATTAGTTGTTCCAATGAAAAGAGTGCCAAGGACCAATTCCTGTTATCCATTGAGAAGCAGAGGGGTGCAGGGGGGGAAACAGGGAACACTCAGCGCCAGCCACAGCCACTCCACCTACTTCCGAGGTCCGTCACCCTAGCCAGCTCCTTCCAGGAAAGAGGCACCTACATCTTTTGGAGGTCAAATACTGCGAAGACACCCGGCCCAAGAATCAGCTCGAGGCCTCCGAGCAACAGCACCGCAACCTCTGACCCGATCTTTCAAGGGCCTCAGCTCAAGCCACCCTCCATACCATTCTGTTAGGTGTGGGCGGGGTCATCTACAGCCCCCACACTTTTGAGCCTCTATAGGAGCTTGGTCTTAACACTCACAAGGCCACCAAGCTCGCTTTGAAGCTTCATGCTCATTCTGTCCAGCATGCTTACAAACTTGCTGCACACTCAGTTCCAGCACCTATTTAGCTCTGCCCCCACAAGCAGTGCATCACGCCTTAGAGACTTCATGAACCAGGCTGATGTCCTAGGATTAGCCAAGTTCGTGTCTGCTTGCCTGAAATGATGTGACTGAGCTTCTAGCTCATTTTGCTTTTTAGATTGGACTGGTTTGGTTGCAGGCACGTTTTGCTTCAGCTAAGCTGCCCCCGCAGGCAGGTACAGCTATGTAACCCTTCCCTTCCCCTTCCCTAGTAACCCTCCTGATGCTCACTGACTTCTTTCGTTACTCTCGGTGAAGGGGATACACGGTGCCTCGGCCCAAGGTATCCTCTTTTCCTTAATTGATGTGGGGAGTGTTTTCACTGCCTGCGCAATTATTCTTTTCTTTACCTCAACCAGATGTGCCATTGAAAACAGAAACTCTCGTTGCATTTTTGGTGCCTTGGGGCCGCGTGCTGCCAGAAACCCACCAGACTCCGATTCTCACTAGTTTCCCACTTACCCTCTGGTGAGGGAGACTCATGGCTTTTTGACCCAATGTGTAATAAGATCTCTAGATTAACAGAATTCTTTAGAATTTTAAATATCTAAATGTTTGCTGTGTTACAACTAGGTGAACTAGGACAAGCTTAGTACCACGGTAACACGTTTTAGTAGCCCTTTGGAAAGACAAACATCTGTATCATTTACAATGGTGGTCAACAAACAATGGGTAGGGGGAATTTAGCAAATGTGAGGGGAAAATTCAGCAAAGGTGGTAAACAAACAATGTACAGGGGAAATTTCAGTAAACACACTCCTATAGATACTATACAAAATGGAGCTTGAAATAGGCAGTACCCCCAAATAGAAAAACTCCCAAACAAAGTTTGTGTTTTACATGGCCTGTTAAGCAACGTGAATATTCATCCTGCATCCAGCTACTTAACATGGTAACCTGCTGGTAAACGTCTGCAAACTCCCTCGCGCCAATCAGCGCCTGTGCTTCTTGATCTGAGCTGCAAAGCCATAACCTGAGTTGTAGCCCTCCTTCAAAGGCCTGCAAGAAAGGTTAAGGCAGCAAAAGCAGGAATCAAGGTAGCAAATCCACGCCGTTTACAAAAATCAGGCTGTCTAAACGGTTCAGTGACGGTTTGGTCTGGTAGAGATCGTGAAAAGACGCTTTCTGGAAAATGACGGTGGCCTGGGTGATGAGCAGAGGAGGAGTTTGCAGCATGACTGGACACTGCTCCGCTCCGCTGAGGAAGAGGAGAAGCAGCAGGGCAGTGAGCTGATGGAGGTGGAGGGCAGTGGCTGAGCAGTGGCTGAGCAAGTGAAAAGAGGGGGGAGGACTGGAGGGTCCAGGATTCTGAGGCAGAGGGTTCTGGAGGGGCTGGTGGGCCCAGAATTCAAAGCAGCAGGGCTAGGCTGGTTGCAGCTCAGTGGTCATGGCTCACTGGTCATCTTGTTTATATTTAGTCCATTCCATGGAGAGCAGTTTGAACTCTCCAAGTGACATTCTTATTTCTGCAGCAGATTGCCGGACTGAACTGTCCACCGATCCCTCTTCCACCATTTAGATGGCTCAACATTTGAAATCCCCCGAGGGAAAACCGTAAAACGGTACCGTCCCGTCTAATCAAACATTGAACCGTCACCTGTTGTTTTACAACCCTGGCAGGATTGCTAAGGTTTTATCTGTGGGATTGATGCTAGCCCCTCAACTGAGCTGAATTCAAAATGGCTGCATGCCTCTACGGGCGTAAATTGATTGCAAATGCAATGTCACAGCTATAGGTACATAGTACACAGTTGCAGGAGGCATCTTTTAGGCAGCTGACAGCAGTAGCAGTGCACAGGGAAGGAGTTTCCTCTCTCACAAACGCATACACATACGAACACGCATACACACACACGAGCAAAGACCAAAGACACAATGCCCCAGGGACAAACGGAATATTTATTCGCACGCACTGTGTAATTCCTCCGTCCAGCACTCCCATCAGTGTGAGCCGAGCTTTGTCCCTCTCCACAACCTCCCGCGACAGGCGCTCAGCCCGCAGCTGCTCTATGCTTTTCCTGGGCTTCCTTTCCAACTCGAGCTCCCTCCTCTTCTTGTCATTCTTGCCTGCCTTATGCCGCTTGCTACCTTTCCCTTTGTCCTTACTTCTGTGCTTCCTTTTTCTGCTGTCACTCCTCTTGGCTGCTCTCTTTTTGCTCCTGCTGGAGCGTCGTCGCCGTTTGTGTTTCCTTGATTCTGAGCTTTCGCTGCTACAGCTGCTCTCATCATTGCTGCTATCGCTGCTGCTGCTGCTGCTGCTGCTGCTGTCATCACTGCTGCTACGGCAGCTGCTGCTGCTGCTGCTCCTTTTCTTGCTGTCTTGCTTCTGCTGTGCAATCAGTGCAAGTACATCAGGCTTCAGGCTAAGTCCAGAAGACGCATCAGGCAGACGAGAGGCACCATCCGCTGGCCTGTCTGGTTGGATTGGATTCCGGCCGAGCTGCTTGGCCAAAACTTGGTTCCCCTGAAACTCAAGACGGACAGCAGATGCTCAGTCAGTTGAAGCCTGTTACGATATGCAACAAAAGGAAGGGAGGAGATTAAGGTACTGGCAAACAGGCATCAAATACAGACAAAGCAGCAAGATGTTATGGCAGGCACACACAAAAAAGAAAAACAATGTAGGCAGCACAATTACTCCATACCATAATTGAAGGAAGAGGACACCTAGAGTCGAAGCACTGTGCATCCCCTTCACCAGAAATTTAAGTGGGTGGCAGCTCTACAGGTTTTGAATTGAACAACATTGTGCAACAGTAGAGCCTTGCTCCTGCAATGCCCTACCTGGATCAATGGATCAGCCTCTGTGACCTCACGAGCAGCTGGTGCTGGTTTCTTGGCATACCATGGCTGCATATGCGCACAGAGCAGGCTACCGAAAGATTGATGTGGGCACCCAACTTGTGGAGCTTCACATGTGGTGTCCCAAGGATCTGCAGCTTGCTTTGGAGGCAGTGTTGTCATTTGATATTTGATGCAGGACTTTTTTTACACGGACCTGCAACCTGCTCCAAGAAATGCCGTGGATTTGCTCTCAGTAAAAAACATGCAAAGTTCCGTGCAGGACTCCTGCAGAGATCTGCATCATGTAGCAAGGAAATCCTCGGCACCCCAACCCAATATGGCTTTTGCAACACTGCCCTCAGCCCTTTCTCATCACTCCATGCCTGTGTTATGCTGCCTCGAGGTTCGTAGGTGATATCATTCACAAAAAAGGCTCATCATGACTCAAGCTGTAGCTTCAAGCTAGCCTCCAACTCTTTTTCACAGAAGTTGTCAAGGTAATTAGAAAAAACTACAGATAGTGGCTCCAAGATTTTAGCCAGTGGTCAGAAGGTGGTGGACAACCTCTTCTTACTCAAGTAAAACAGCGTCACACCTTTTCGCCTGCCATTTGGTAGCCCAGCTGGAACCGCTCGTCGAATTTGGGATCCATGGTGTAGAAGTCTGCTTTGCCACGCTTGCGTGCTTCTTCGAGCTTAGCTGCCTGCCAGGTCAAGGAACACTACTGGGTTCAAACGTCCAATAGTGATGTTAGGCCTGTGGGCTTCTTAGAGCTTAGCTGCCAGCCATGGGAAAGTACAGTGCAAGCACACAGATACATTCATGAATAAAGAGCAAGAGGTCAACTGCCAGCGTGCGGACATGCGCAATGCCTTGCTTTGAAGTGCAAGCAATTCTTGCAAAGATGCAAGGAAATTGCTCAGGAGACATACATTGCAGATTGCAAGTGCTTTAGAGGTCCTGCAACCTGTCAAACTCTGTCCTCACACTGCTCCCCTGAACAGAGGTTTTAAAATCATGCAAAACTTTCAACATCTCTAGCCCTGGCGAATCGCATCAGTACACAATTCAGACAATTCAGAAGCTGACCTCGACTTCCGGGTGCTGAGCATTTAGATTGCTGATCTCCTCCTCCTTCCAGAAGTTGATATGCTCAATGGGTGCGGCAGCTCCCCCCTCCCCTTGCAGGAGCAGTGTCGAAGGCAAGCCGTCAACAGAGGCAGCACCAAGCTCAGGGGGTGGCAGCTCGCCTTGCATCGCCACCTCTTCTGCACAATGTGCAAAAGCACAATTGAGTTGTGTGTGTATGTATGTGTGTGTGTGTGCGTGTGTGTGTGTGTGTGTGTGTGTGCGCGCGCGCGCGCACGTGTATGTGTGTGTGTATGTGTGCGTGTGCGCATCACAATTTTCGTTTGTGCCATGGTGCAGGTCACAAATTTGCTTGCATGTACCTTTGAAGACCGATGAACATGCAGCTGAACATGCTACTTAATCAAAGAAGGGTAAAAAAATGGTGTGCAAAGCTTTTCCTGTCTGAACAATAAATAAGCATATCATTTTCTGCACAAAAATTTGGTACTTTTTTGGAATATGAGCTTGGAAGTTTTGCATACCTGCATTTGCGCAGGTGAGTGTATGTAGTGCGAGTGTGTGTGTGTGTGTGTGTGTGTGTGTGTGTGTGTGTGTGTGTGTGTGTGTGTGTGTGTGTGTGTGTGATGCAATATTGAAAATAATATATAGGAATTCTTAACCTTTTTTCAACTCGCGCCTTCAGGTTGAAAACAAAGGCAGCCATCTTATGCAAGGAAGGTAGCATGCATGCTTGTGTGCTGGAGTGAAGGAATCATGAACATGCATGTACTCATCCCGTCCCATCCTCTGGACCCTGCATGCTCAAGTCTTGCAGGTTCTGTCCTTGGCCCCTCTCCAGGCACGCTTTCCAATTTCATATATTCCATCCCACCTTCACCCTCCAAGCCTAGCGTCCTTTTGCGTGCCCGCTGCATGAGTGTCTGGTGCCTGTATTCCCTCTCTGCTTGCTGGTGCCGCTCCTCCTCTGCATCCTCTGCTTCCTTGGCTTTGGCTTCATCCTGGGCAACCTTGAAACGGTTTTCCCGGTTGTACACTGTGCAGCACGTTCCACGGAAGAGGGCCAAGAGCATGTATGATAAAAGTCATGCCAAGGTATGTAGCCCTTGGGTAGATGCAATTTTGTGCCTGTCACAGGACAGGCGCGTGACATGTGCACACTTTAAGGCGCTAGTAATCATGACCGCTCACCATTCCAGCGCTTCTGAGGCAAGATGTTGAGTCCACCATGACCTCCCATGGCTGCTGGTTAGGAGTGCTTGTTGTTCAGCGCGAGTGTCTCCTCTGATCCTCGGGCCGCTTTAATTCATGCCACCTTTTTCTGTACTGCAAAGATGGATATTTCAGTGCAGAATAAGCCAGCTAGCCTCTAGGGAACAGCTGCAAAGTAGACGAACAGCCCTGCTTGTCTGAAGAGTCCAGTTGTCTAGCAAATCAATGCTTACTCGGGCCCCTGGCGTTATTTATTTGTCTGAAACTGTTCTGTTTACTGCATATCCAACTCATTCCACGCAACTTTTTTTATTTTTGGTTGTGAGAAAGGAACAGACGCATTTGTAGACTACTGTGCAATTGTTTCGACGACAAATACCATAAAAGTTTGAATAGATAAGGGGATCCCAGAGGACGACGGTCCGTTGACTTGCTGTCTCTCGAGGATGTCGAGCAGCGACGACGATTTGCCGCTGTTGGTGAGACAACAAAAGGCAGCAGCTGCGCGCAAGGAGGTGGAGGAGAAGAAGGGACCTGCTGGGGGGGCAGCAAACGGGCGGGCCGAAGGCAGTGCACCAGCCGCGCCCAAAAGCGCTAAGGGCGCGCCATCCCCCAAGTCCAAAGCTTCTAGTGCGGATGAGGATGACAGTGAGGGCGAAGACGAAGAGGCGTCGGACAGCGGCAGCAGTGACTCGAGCGAGGGGGACTCCGAGGACGACGTGCCCCTGTCACAGAGGCAGCAGAAGAAGGCACCAGCAGCCAAGAGGAAGAAGCCTGCCAGCTCTCCAGGCCCACGCAAGCGGGCCAGGGGCTCAGATGGGGGAAGGGGAGAGAGAGCCAGTGACCGCAATAAGGCCAAGTCCCAGAAGGACAAGGGAGTCAAGATGTGGGATACCCTGAGGCACGGTGGCGTGGCCTTCCCCCCTGACTACAAGGTAGGCTTCCTTGCACGCTGTGTGCACTCCAACAACAACTGCGCTTGCTACTTGGCTGCCAGCCTGTGTATGCAGCTCCTATGAATGCACCTGTGCGCTGTGTCAGCAGAAATCCCCCCTATCCCCACAACTCTCCCTTTCCATGCAGCCTCATGGAGTCAAGATGCTGTATGATGGCAAGCCTGTGGATCTGACACCAGAACAGGAGGAAGTGGCATCCATGTTTGCAATCATGAAGGACACAGCCTATGCCACGAAGCCCCAGTTCCTCAAGAACTTCTGGGACGGTTTCAAAGAGGTTCGTACCTGAATCAAGACTCAAGTCACCCCAACAAGCTGCTATGGTGCTGTGGAATGTGGAACATCTTTGCCCTTCCCTTGCATTCGCCTGCGCATGGGTGTCCACGGCAGTGCATCCATGTGTTATGAGTGCTGCATCCATGCTTGGCATCCCAACATGCTCCCTTTCTTCTACTGCACTGCATGCGTGCGCACCTTGCTGAGGGTCATGCAACTGCATGACTGCATTCAAAATTGAGGGCTGCCTCTGTCTCCTGTTTTCATGGGCATAGAGAGTGCACGCATGCATGCAGACATGTCCTCTAAACCATCTGTGATAAGCATTTAATACCAACCTGGTTTCACTGAACACCCACCCATCACGCTCATTCACAGGTACTGGGCAAGAACCATGTCATCAAGAGCCTTGATAAGTGCGACTTCACACCTATGTACAACCACTTCATGGCGGAGAGGGAGGCCAAGAAAAATATCAGCAAGGAGGAGAAGATCAAGCTAAAGGAGGAAAAGGAGGCAGCAGAAGCAAAGTACAAGACAGCCTTTGTGGACGGGCGAGCAGAGCCTGTGAGTGGCACGAGCAACAAAGAGAGGGGAGAAGGAGGGAGGCAAATCGAGGAGGGGTTAGCATGCAGGGTGTGTGCTCTGCTGTGCATCAGAGTCTGAGTAGGTTTGTGAGTATTCAAGTCAGTCTTTGTCGCTGAGGTATGATGACCTGCAGCACGCAAGTCCATGGAGGCATTTTGTGCACTCACCATGTTGATGGAGTATCCACATTCACTCATCCACCTCCATCCACCTGGGATGTTTGCAATGTAACCGTGGTGAAGTCAGGGATGTCAATGCAATGTGCAACGCATTCCCTATGCAGGATGCAACAAGAGCAGAACAGCATCTTTTTAATAGGGAATATAGACAGCCATGCCGCTGAAGCAGCAGTAACAGTGTGCCCAGACTAATATTGGCAAGCAAGGATGAACACATTCAAAAAGAAACATGCGCGCGCACACACACACACACAGATGTATGTATGACATAAGCCCTTGCGCGCAACCATACGCAGGTGGGCAACTTCCGTGTGGAGCCGCCCTCTCTGTTCCGAGGGCGTGGTGAGCACCCAAAGATGGGCATGATCAAGAAGCGCATCTACCCTAAGGACATCACCATCAACATAGGGGAGGGGGAGCCCATCCCAGAGCACCCCTACCCAGGCCAGAGCTGGAAAGAGGTAGGCCGGCGGGGGCAGCAGCTGGTGTGATAAATGCAACCAAAGGGAGGAGAGAGGGGAAGGTTTGTGTGCTCTCTGATGTTGTTTGGAAGGATGAAGGTTTGCCTGAGCTGATTGGAAGCATAATGCGTGAACGCTTTTGAAAGGGCAGGCAAATGGTAGAGAGGGGGCGGAGTGAAATGAATATTATTTCAGTGTGTTTCAAGGGATCCTGCCTGGCTGCAGGACTGCTGTGGCTGCTGGCCAACAAAAAGCACACCCACGCAGTCAGGCAGAATGCAATGTGTGCTGTGTGGTGGCTTAATTCCATTTTCATATGCCTCGAATTTCACCTTTTCATGCCAATTATGGCAGGTGAGCTGAAATACGTGTGCTCAGGCTGGCACAGGTTTTAAGAGTAACCCGATTCAATGGAGAGCCTAATTTCCGATGATGGGGGAGCGTTTCCTGTCTCTGTCTCCTCTTCCATTCCTGCACAGGCTTATCAAGGGTTTGATTCCTAGCAGCAGAGCATGTATGCACATATGGCTCAGGCATTGTTTCCAAAGTGCTACACCAGGCCAGCATCTGGGAGTCATGCTGGTATGCATCTTGACCAGCCAAACCATGACCCTCTGATGCGTCCTCAATTGTGTCACTAATGCACATCTTGACCAATAGACGTCCTGACCTGCCAAGCAAGGACCCCCGGATACATCCTCAGCTGTTTTGCCAGCAGGCCTGCCAGGGGGTCGTTGTTAGGCTGGCCAACGTGCCCATATTTGGCTGGGCAAGGTGCACCCGGTAGGTCAGCTGGTCCAGGTGCACGTGTTTGACTGGTCGAGGTGCACCTATTGGTCAAGGTGCCCAAATTTGGTTTGACAAGGTGCACCTATTTGGCTGGTCAGGGAACACACCCGGCAGGTCTGCTGGTCAAGGTGCACTTGTTTGGCTGGTCAGGTTGTTTTTGTTTGCCTGGTCCAGGTGCTCCTGGCTGGTCTGCTCCTGCTGGTCAACTGGTGCAACACCACCCGGCAAAAGGACTCAACATGTGCGCCCTTATTGTTGTTTTGCAGGTGCGGCATGACCACACTGTAACCTGGCTGGCCTACTGGCGCGACACCATCAGCCATAAGGACTTCAAGTATGTGTTCCTGGGGGCCACTTCCTCCTTCAAGGCAGAGAGTGACATGGCCAAGTACGAGAAGGCCCGCAAGCTCAAACACATCATTGGAGAGGTGTGTGTGTGTGTGCGTGCAGAGCTGTTCTATTCCAGTTGCACCGTGAGGTACATCAACGACGTCGCATCTCACATGGAAGAATAGGCCGTCAAACTCAAGCCCATCATTGGAAAGGTGCATGCGCTCTTTTGTGCCGGTGCTTTTTCGATTTCTTTTGTCTGTGGGCATGACAGTTGAGACGGGAAAGAAGCATTCAGCAAGTCCTACGCGAGACTCACATACTCATTCATGGGAGAGCACGTTTGTATTGGAACTATGCCAGCCACAACAGCTGCCCCCGGCTTGGGGCTGGTGCCCTGGATGGTTTGGAAGCCTTGGTCACTTGCAGAATAAAGGTGCAGCACTGGCAAGATTTGCGTACCATCTTTCTACAGGGGCTTTTATTCGCAAACACCTGATTCTAACAAAAGTGAGGCCGCATCTATGCATTGAAGCAAGTTTGCATTGAATGCTCCTTTTAAGGCGCCGCTTCTTGTTGGGCTCAATACGCTGGGTCTGGATGCAAATGCGCACACGGGCTTCTCATGTGTTGCCGTGTATGACAACATAAGCCCACAAACACAGAGGCATGCAGGAGCGAAGCTTACATGCACAGTCAGTTAGTCTGCCTTTTTTGCCTTCTTTTGCACCTGCTCTCCCTTTGTAGGTGCGCAATAACTACGAGGCGGACATGGTGGACAAGGACCACCGGAAGCGTCAGATGGGCACTGCTCTGTACTTCATTGACAAGATGGCGCTGCGAGCTGGCCACGAAAAGGATGAAGACGAGGCGGAGACCGTGGGCTGCTGCACACTCAAGGTGAGGATGCTTGTGTGGATGATCATATTGCGTGCATGATAGTGCTGTTATGAATGATGTGCAGATGTGTGTGCATATACTGCCTAGGGGCTGCAATGATTGTGACCCACCAGAGGAGCAGTGACACCAGGAGCAGTTTTATTTCTCGCAGGTACCCCAACGTGCCTGCAATTCTTTTCATTCAGATGCAACGTTGGATTGAAGCCCTCCCTGCTCCTACCAAGCAAGCCTGCTGCGCTTACATGTCGCAAAAAGGTTTTGGACTGATACGTTCGTGGGAAAGTATGATCTCCTGTTATGCAAGGACTTGTTGACCAGCTCTACTACTGAAAACTGACAGTTTTAAGATTGCAATCAATATTGTGGGGAGAGGCAAGCATTCATTATGACAAAGCAACCAACCCCCTGTCCTCCACATTGCGATTGCGCAGCACGAAAACGTGGAGCTCATTCCCCCCAACATCCTGAAGTTCGACTTCCTCGGAAAGGACTCCATTCGTTACGAGAACAGCCATGAGGTAACCTTCTTGCCCTTTGGCTGGTCGCGCTGTGCATGCAGGCACTGGGCCAGCGCCCATGTCTGTAGCTTTGGCATGCATCTCATGAGTTCCGAGAGCCATTACAGGACTGAGCACTTTCGTGTGCCGACCTGGCAACTTTCTTTGGGCGCAGTGCCTGGGCGCGAGATCACCACGTCATGCCTTCACACCCATGCGCACGCGTCGTTCCCAATGTGTGCACTTGTTTGCCTGCTCGCTGTGCCGTTAAGATGAGCCCACCGTGGCATGCTTTGAACCGCCCTGTCCATGCGTCACCCCATCACACTCAAGCTAACTCACTGCGCATCGGATATGAGCAAACCCTGTTGCCTCAAAAATGGGCACCGCATCGGATATGAGCAAACCCTCTTGCCTCAAAAATGGGCACCGCATCGGATGTGAGCAAACCCTCTTGCCTTTAAAATGGGCACCGCATCGGATATGAGCAAACCCTCTTGCCTCAAAAATGGGCACCGCATCGGATATGAGCAAACCCTCTTGCCTCAAAAATGGGCACCGCATCGGATGTGAGCAAACCCTCTTGCCTCAAAAATGGGCACCGCATCGGATATGAGCAAACCCTCTTGCCTCAAATATGGGCACACCATGGCCTGCCTCAACAATCTTGCCCACGCGTTTATCCCGTTGCACTCATGCTTGCTCACGGAAGCCCTTTGAATGCACACTGGTGCCTTCAGGTGGATCCCATTGTGTATGCCAACATAGAGAAGTACAAGCATATGGACATCCACGGCAAGAAGAAGGGCCCTGGGGATCAAGTGTTTGGTGAGTAAACCAGACAGCTACCGTGCAAGCTTGCAGGGAGTGGTCACAGTGTGGTTGCTGCTGCTGCTTTGCACGTTGCTTCCACTGCTCTCTGGTGCTTACAGGTTACAAGATTGCTGGGGATTGCAGGATTTCTAGGAGTTTTTAGATAATTGAGGATCGCTAAAGCAGAAGGCCTCCAGTCAGGTTGCCTGGCTGCTAGCCTAACGCGTATTGATGCACATTAATGCATATTAATGCACATTGGTGCAAACAGTGCTTGGTGCTTGAACCGCTTCCCTGCTACACTACCTTGCCTGCCAAGCAAAGAAGCATAAGTATGCTGATTACAAAAAAAGTGCAAGTATGGTTCCAGAGGGGGTTATCTGAGGCCCGAAAGCAGGTGTTTTTTCCGCATGCTCCCAGCATTAGTGCCCCCCAGCTTTGAAGCCCTGGTGGCCTCTAGCACAAAACTTGCCAGGTAGGGAGCACATGCCGAACCAGCCGTGGCGTGAACCCTACTTTTTGACCATAAAATCTCCATTCCAGACCAGCTACAGCACCAAGTTGATTGATTATAAATGATTCCGAGTCCTTATAGAACAAATTATCATTGCAAAAGAAATGGAGCGAAAAGACACAGAAAGAGTGGTTAGATGCAGAATTCCACCCACTTACACAAAGAGAGCCCAGCGCTAGGGGTGCCCAAAAGGTCACTATTTAACCTCCTTTCCTTTTTCTTAAATGCAGAATGTTAGCATCATATTTTGATTTTTCAGAAGCATAGTTTGGGAGTGAAAGATAGTCCCGGGTTGGAGCTAAAGGCCCTTTTTGGGGTGATCTGAGGCCAGGAGAGTGATGTGGGGTGCTTCAGTTTTCATTAACTTCTGGTGAAAATCATGTTTTTGTGACAAATCATGGTTGGCATGGTCACAATTGAAAAAGAAAGACAAGAAAGAGCATGTCCGGAAATATAGGCCAGTTGACCCCCTCTGGTATGATTCACCCAGCTTTCCCATCATGGCTCGTGAAGGAATCCAATTAAATCACCATAACTCTTACTCCAATGTCTCTTGGTGCTCAAAAAGAGAGTTGACCCTTCACTCCTGTGCCTCGCAAAAGTGTGCTGCTCAACCATAACTACAACAGCGGGCCTTTCCCACCCTGCTTGCTTGCAAACTCCATGCCTGTGAATCCTTGCAGACAGCTTTGATGCCAACGACTTGAACAAAGTCCTGCGAAACATCATGGAGGGGCTGAGCGTCAAGGTGTTCCGTACATACAATGCTTCCATCCACTTTGAGCGCATGCTGCGGGAACAGGTGCGGCACCAAGAGTCCAGTCACGATTACTCATGCTTGCGTTGTTGCTTGCCTTGTCAGAGTGCTGTTGACTGAAGAGCTACATCACCTTGTACATGCACAAGGAATGGCACTTGAGTCTTGCCAGCGTACCGCAACCATGGTGGGGTCTCTGAAACTGAGTCCAGCGTCTTCTTGCACAATGCATTGGCGGGTAGATATAATATATTCAAATAACGCTGTGCTTGTCGTTTTAATCGGTCCACCTGTGATTTCTCAAGCCACGTTTTGCCAAATAAATGTGCGGAGTACCCTTAGGATCCAGTGGCTTGAGAAGCAGCATGGAACCCTTTGTGCTGCTTACCATAGAGGAATGAGAAATTGGCTTTGAAGGTTCCCAAAGCACCCTGCCCCTGTGGCTCACAATGCTCTTGAAGAGGATATGCTACTAACCTTTGAGCAGGGGGCAGGGTGTTTTGGAGGCATTTGAAGCCACTTCTAGGTTGGTCAGGCTCCATAGTGTGGTCCTTGTGTCAGATGCTCCTTGAAGTCTTTTTTGGCGAGGACAAAGCTCTGGCGTAAAAGGGTGTCTGTACCAGGAGCCACTATTTGGCTGCCCACATGTAGCTCATCTACCTTGCAACATGTTGAACGGATTTGGATGCCAATGATATGGAGTTTTGAGCTTCTGTTCAGTCGAAAGCCTCTCAAAGTCTAATCTTGGGAAATGATCCTCAGCTGCCTTTACCTTTTGTCTTGATGGCTCACGCCTTTTGTGAGCAGCAGCACGTCCTAAGGCACACAAGATGAAATCAGGTTTTTCGTCCAAGTACACTCACCCTAGCATTAACAAAATGGGGAGGCAATGCCTGCTTTGTGCGGACGGGTGCAAATGCATATCATACTCGTCATCACTTTGTTGCAGCACCTGGCAAATTTTGTAACAGTGCAGGAACGGCGTGATTGAATAGAGAATGTGAGACCCAAGGTATTTTTTGCTTAGCTTTTTTATGTCCAGGAAAAGCGACCTTGCACCCTCCCCCCATATGAATCATGCCACGTAAATTCTACCTGACAGCAGGCTTCTAATTCATTCGACACTGTGTCGTTGCGACTCGGACATGCAACTTTAGTAGTCATTAGTTCCTGGTCCGTGTTGCACTACAGGAGGCTGCAGGCAAGAGTTTCCAAATCAAGACAGTAGACGAGAAGAAGGCAGATTACGACCATGCAAACAAAGAGGTGAGGCTTCTGTGTGCTGCACGCAGGGCATGAAAGCCTTGCTTGCCTAGCTTTTGGTTACCTGTTGCTGATAGTGCACACATGTGGGCACCTAGTTGACGAGCACACCCTGCCTGCTGCATTGCCAGGTGGCTATCATGTGCGCCACCTTTTAGTTACATGTTCCAGGTCCTGCATAAATGCTGACACCTTCCTAGTCCATTAGCGGACCCTGCCTGCTTCATCGCTAGGTGGCTTCGGCTTCTTTCGCCTTTAGTGTTTCCGTACTACCTGTAAAAGCCATACTGTAAAAGCCATAAAACAAACCATGCTTATCGTCGTCACTGTTTCAGGTGGCCATCATGTGTAACCACCAGCGCTCAGTACCCCAGGCCCACGGCGCGCAGAAAGAGAAGCTGGAACAAAAGCTGGAGAAGCTAGAGTCTGAACTGAAGGACTTGCAAAAAGATCTCAAGGTAAGGGGTAACGGGCATGATGGGAGGGCTTGATGGGTGGGCATAGTTTACAAAAAAGATCTTCAAGGGCATGTTGGGTGGGCTCTTGTATCAGAGTGGCATGAAGGGGTGGGCTCTGGTATCAGAGTGGCATGTTGGGTGGGCTCTTGTATTAGAGTGGCATGTTGGGGGGCTCTTGTATCTGAGTGGCATTAAGGGGTGGGCTCTTGTATCAGAGTGGCATGTTGGGTGGGCTCTTGTATCAGAGTGGCATTAAGGGATGGGCTCTTGTATCAGAGTGGCATGTTGGGTGGGCTCTTGTATCAGAGTGGCATGTTGGGTGGGCTCTTGCATCAGAGTGGCATTAAGGGGTGGGCTCTTGTATCAGAGTGGCATTAAGGGGTGGGCTCTTGTATCAGAGTGGCATGAAGGGGTGGGCTCTTGTATCAGAGTGGCTTGTTGGGTGGGCTCTTGCATCAGAGTGGCATTAAGGGGTGGGCTCTTGTATCAGAGTGGCATTAAGGGGTGGGCTCTTGCATCAGAGTGGCATGAAGGGGTGGGCTCTTGTATCAGAGTGGCATGAAGGGGTGGGCTCTTTGCCTTATTTGGAAGGGAGTCCATATCCTGTTCCAAGCCTGTCAGTGTTTGTAAGATAGAGGCTGGCTGAATCTGGGGCTGCAAACGATTTTTATAAAATTTCTTTGGTGCATGGCCTTACTTCTCACCTCACGGCTTATTTTTCAAGCATAGCAATAAGCTGCGTCTTGGATTTATAATGCTTAATCAAAAGATTATCCCAAGGGGAATGTGGCTACCATGACTGCAGGCTCTGGCTCTTAGCTTCTTGTCAGTTTCCTGGTGCCAGTTTATAGGACAATTGTTTGCACAAAGTGAGAGTTGCTTGCCAGCAAAGGCCACAGGGGACGGAAAAAATCACTGAGGAGGAACACGGGTAGCCTTTTTTAATTGGTAATTAGTGGAAAGCTCACCTTTTTCACACTACATGCTTAGTGAGGATGCCTAGCTTCCTCTCTTGAATGTACACTTGCCAGCCTTCACGTGCTCATGTTTGAGCAGAATTCACATTTGACACCAAACATTTGAAACTGTGCAGTCAAGGCAAGCACATAGGCATCCTTGCAAAGCATATCGTCTAAGGAAAGATGGCGAATAACTGCTCAACCACGAACGTGGAGTTGCATTGAAGCCCTCTCCCTTCTACCCTTATTTATCCAAAATGTTAAGTACAAGAGGAGGCTGCAGTCTCGACTCCCATCTCACACTTCTTGCACTGCTTGCAGGCTGCCAAGGGGGACTCCAAGGCAAAGCCAGAAGCTATCACCAAGAAGATAGAGGTCAAGAAAACACAGATCGCAAAGGCCAAGCTGCAGGTATGTGCATAGCAAGTTGTCAATGCATAAGGAGAGTAGCCTAGACTGAACATGTTGCCAGGACAAGACCAGCTGCCCTTGTAGCACAATGATGCTCACAGTCAATGGCACTTAAAATTCATGTATGGTAGCACAATGCCTGATTTGCAATTGCACGCTGTCCTTTGTCTTCGAAATGGCTGGACTTTGATGCCATGGAACATGCTTCGTACAATAGTATAGCCCGCCAAGCATGCTTCGCAGTATAGCACATCAGTGTCATAGGCTGGATTTGGTTCACACCTGATTGCAGACATGTAAAAGCAAGACCTTACAGCATTGCTGCTGAGTGCTAAACAAGGCATGCACATAATCTCCTTGCTCTTCCTGGAATCTGTTGATGCCTTCTATCATCAGGTTTAACAGGGCAACAATAAACTTGTTGCGCTCACATCCCCCCTCCTCTACAGTCTTTGAGTCTCAGTACTTTGCTGCTAAGTACTTGCCCTGCCTGGAACTTCGTTACCAACATATCTTGCACTGTGCCTCTGGCTTCCCACAGATGCATGTGAAGGAGGACTTGAGTACAGTGTCCTTGGGCACGTCCAAGATCAATTACATGGACCCCCGCATCACCGTGGCTTGGTGCAAGCGCAACGAGGCCCCGATTGAGAAGCTGTTCAACAGGTCCTTGTTGGCAAAGTTCAACTGGGCAATGGAGGAGGAACCTGACTTCGTTTTCTGAGCTTTGCTTGGGATGGATGTCTGCCTGTCGATTTCAATGTGAGGGTGTGGCTCAGCTCATGGGCATGACCTACCTGTAAAAGTGAGGCATAGCAAATGTGGTTGGTATGAGAAGCAAGAGCTTGCATGCACACGTGTTCATTGTGATGACATACACGTCTGGACAGCGGCTGCGCAACAGCATGTTTGCCTATGCTGCTGCTGCTGCTGCTGACACTCTAATCCTCCTTAGTAGTAACTATTGTGTATACCCTTGGAACAGCTACACAGCAACCATGACTTCCTAGCCTACTAGGTTGGAAAACTAGACTAGATGATTGCACGAGGCATAGACTTTTTTACTGGTATTGCTGTTTGGCAACTATTTTAAGCTGAAGCTCATGAGCTCCAGACTCTTTTTAAAGGACAAATTTTAAGGTGCATCCTGTCATTGTTGCTCAAAGTCTTTGCATCAAAGGAATGTATGGCTGTACCTGCCTCCTTCAGTATTGTAGCTCGAGCAGAGGAATGTTTAAAAGTTGCCAGACCTTCAAAAACACAACAGCTCTGTAGTAAGCTTGTAACAGGTAACTTAACTAAAGCATTGACAGCTGTTGCTTTGCATTCCGTCCTCCTGGGGTGCAATTGGGACTTGCAGCCAGCTAAGTCTTGATCCTAAAAGGCTATTACATTTGCATGTCAACACTATTTTTGATACAGGAAAAAGAAGGCGTCCTGTCATAACAACTGACTGCCAGCCTGTACATAAAAGAGAAAGTTCATGTAAAAAAGGATAAAGCTTATTGTTTTTCTGGTTCACGAAGGAAAACACATCAAAAGAATGTGCATGGCGAATGGCAGTCTCTTTTTGATGCACTCACAAACTCATGACTACTAGACGTTGTTTTTAAGGCAAATACGAAAGTGCTGACATAAGTTATATTTTGCCGAGTATATATCCTAAGGACTGGGTCTGGAGCCCGGTGCTGCCAGTAAGGAAAGGAAAGGGTTGCATAGCTGTGTCTGCCTCAATTCTTTCCTTACTAGGGAATTACTATTCCTAGTAGTCATTGATAGAGGGAGTTTTCACTGCCTACGCAGGTTTTCTTCTCTCTTCTTTTGTCTGTCTATGAGGGCAGCTAGTCATCCTCCAGGTCTCCACTAGCCTTTTTTGTTTTTATCTCCGTGGGGAAGGGGACTCACTGCAAGCAGTGCTTTGGGCCAAAGTGTCTTTCTCTCTTTCATTGAAGTAGGGACTTTTTTAAATTGCCTACACAAGAGAAAGAAAAGAAAAGAAAAACTACTTAGGCAGTGAACACTGTTGTAGTGGCACTCCCTACATCAATTAAGGAAAGAGGGCCACATTGGTGCACAGACCGTATGACCCACCCACCGCAAAGTTTAGACTGAGAGAAGCACAGCAGACAGAGAAAGAAGACAGGTCCAGCAACGAGAAGGGAAAGCAAGAGTTACACAAGAGTTTCTTTCCACTGGCACTTGGTCACAGATTAGATGTGAATCATCTTGAACGTCAGTACTGACAAACTGGTTCTTTTCTCCTGCATGCTGGCTAAGCTACCTGGCTAGACTAAAGCACAAATTTCACTTGTAATTTACAGGTTACAGAGGCAGAGTGCCTTTAGTCGAAATGCCAAACAGCCCGCAATATCCTTAACAGGCTTAGGAATTCCATTAACCAGCTTCCTCTTTTAAGTTGTTCTTGCTTGTTGCTGGACCTCCTTCTTTTCCCCCTGCCATGCTTCTCTCAATGACTCAATTGACTGGGGGGGCTTCCTTTTCCTTTTCCTTTTGGGGGGTGTGTGTGAAAAGAGTGCCAGCCAGAATAGAAGAAAAACTACGTAGGCAGTGAGAACATTCCCTACTGAAACATCAATTCAGGAAAAGGAGACATGTCGGCTCAAAGAGCCGTGAGGCTGCCACACCGTAGGGTGAGAGGGAAGCTAGTGAGGGTCTGGTGGGTTTCTGGCAGCATGCGGCCCGAGATCGCCAGAATCATGATGGTTGCTCTTGTTTTCAATGGCACATCTGGTTGAGGTACTACCTAGTAGGTTTGTGGTTTGTGCGCGTATTGCCTAGAAAGGGCATGGAGGTTTCAAAGCTCCACGAAGTTCGTGCAAAATCAATAAATCTTTGCGGGTCGATCTCTAGTATTTAGAACTGATCTAGGGTACGGGCAGTATAGACAGTCCCGCCTACACCCAGGAGGATTGTGTGAAGAGAGGTCTCGGCACCTAAGTTGCTTGCACAGTTCACTGTGTTGATGTTGTGAGGCTTCTAGCTGGGCACCAGGCCTCGTATCTCAACAGAAGTCTATTTCTATAAAGTGGATATGGCAATACAATCTGGCTGGCTTGGGAAGAGACAGATTCTAGGCTATCCCAATCCCGCCCTTCTTCTCCTCGTCTAAGGCTCCCCTCAGACCTTAAAAATGCTATGAAATCCTATATGTATATTAAGCACAAGCTGGGCCATGCTGACAGGAAGACAGGCTACTAAACTTATTACCAGAGCTTGCTACCCAATGTAAACAAAAGCATCAGCAATGCCTTTTGGAAAATGCCCAGTCTCTCAACTTGAATGAAATGCACTATCTTCCAATACCGCACAGGCACCCTATACAATCAGGAACATGCTGTCCGATATAAAAGGTCCACTAGCCTTACATGCCCCCTACCTGATTGCCATCACATGGATAGCGCTCTCCGCATCCTATCTGGCTGCCAATGCCCCATCATGCGTAACATGATAACTGAGCGTCACAATATTGCTTGCAGGATGATTTTGAAACTGGTCAGTGAAGGCTCTTATGGGGCCAATCTTGTGCTTGGATGCGGGCAACACAAACCGTTTGGCCCAGCACGACCTGCAAGTCCCTGAGCAAGTCTCTAATCGTGCTGTACCTTCCAACCTCCTCAAACCCACGATTTCTATTCAAACCAGACGCAACTCCAGCCGCCCTGATGCAATCTTGGTCACTCCTCACCCAACTAACCCAAACAAACCACCCACTCCACCCTCAAACCGGGTACTGCGCAGTATGGGATGTAGCACAACTCCAGCCCGCCATATCCATCTGATAGAAACCATATACTGTGAAGATACGAGGCCTGGTGCCCAGCTAGAAGCCTCACAGCAACAACACAGCGAACTGTGCAAACAACTCCAAGGTGCAGAGATTACTATCCATCCAATCCTCCTGGGTGTGGGGGGGACTATCTATACTGCCCATACCCTTGATCAATTCAAAAAGTTAGGGATTTACACACAGAGATCTGAAACACTTGCAAGAAAACTCCATGCCCATTCTGTACAATTTGCGCACAAACTTACCTCTACCAGACGTGCCATTGAACATAAAAGTACTCATCATAACACTGGTGCCCTGGAGCAGCGTGCTGCCAGAAACCCACCTGATCCACATTAATTTCCCCCTAATCTTCTGGTGAGGGAGACTCAAGGCTCTTTGAGCCAATGTGTCTCTCTTTCCTTAATTGATGTAGGGAGGGTTTTCACTGCCTACGTAGCTTTTTCTTTTTCTTTTCTTTTGATATGGCAGTTTTGGATGTTTAATTCATGGAGTTGCCTGGCTGGGGTTGTGCTGCTCCTTGCCTCTGCTTTGCCTCTCATACTGTGGAGTACCCGATGTGAGGGGTGATTAAGTGGTCTGTTTGGGTTTAAAGGAAAAAGGAAAAACCACGCAGGCAGTGATAACACTCCCACATTAATTAAGGAAAAGAGGATACCTAGGGGCGAGACACCGTGTATCCCCTTCACCAAGAGAAGCAAACTTTGAAAGAAAGAAGTCAACGGGGACCAGGAGGGTTACTAGCAGTGGCCTGTGCCTGGTCTTGGTGATGAGAGTTGAGAGGATTCTTCTCAAGAGCGTGTCTGGTGCTAGCAAGTTTATAGGCGCACTGGGCAGAATGAGCATGAAGCTTCAGAGCAAGCTTGGTGGCTGCATGAGTTTCAAGACTAAGCTCTTTAAGAAGCTCATTGAAGCGTACTGTGTGCTTTTAATTGAAGAGGGCACTTGCGCGGTAGTTAAAATTGTTTTGTTTCATTTTAAGAGGCCTTGGCATGGTCCAAAAGGCATTGCTGACGTTGTTTTGGATTGTGGGAAGTAGACTTTGGTAATAATAGTAGTATCCTGTTCCAGTACTGGACTAGTGTTGGCATTTCCACATCTGTGTTTTGAATGCACGTGCATCCTCAGGGCATCATGAAAGTTGGAAACATGTTTAAACTTTGGGGCATGTGAGTTGGGCATTCTGCCAGTGATGTGTTTGCATGGGTGCGGGCAGTTTCTTTAAAGGCAAGCCAGGTGGTGCCATGGAAAGGATTGCCTTCAAGGTTGACACAGGGGAAGGTTGTGTCTAACGGGGTGTCATTACCCTCAATAGCCTGGTGTTTGGCAATGGCATCTGCATATTGGTACCCGCAATTCCAGCGTGAAAGTTGACCTTGTAAGGATAAATAGGGGTAGGTGAATTGCGCACAAGCTGTATGATTGTTTTCAAGTATATGGCCTTGGACATGCTGACGGTGAAGCTCCGGATACAGTCACTGTAAACACAGTGTTTGTTTTCAGATTTGGTGAAGCGAAAAAAAGGCTATCAGTGGCAGTGTGAGAGTGGCCCTGGAGAATGGCAGCTGCTATTGCACCTAATTCAGCCCTTACACTAGTATTGGTAAATACTTGTTCTATTTGGTTGGACATAATTGGGACTATCATTGTCAGGGTGGTATACCCCTGCTATTATTACTTGTTTCCAAGGTGGATATGGCAGCTGCCATCTGTGTATGCCCACCCTCTCCAATTCTGGACTTTTCGGACCAGGTTTGGGCTACATGCGGTTAGCGGCGAGAGGGGTTGTTGGCTTTGGATAATGTCCTTAGGGGTGTGCTGTTGGTCAGAGGGTAGCTTTCAAACTTTTTGAGACCAGTCTCAATGCCTGGGTGTCTGGGGTTGAGAACTGGGTCGTTGCTAATGCTTGTTTTCCACCAGCGTGCTTCAGGGATGTCTCGTGCTAACTTGAAGTCAGTGAGCCAAGTTGGGTCGTTCTCATTCAGGCGGATTCTTGTTGCAGTATTGCAGACAGCGATAATGTGTGGGCTCCAGGAGTGGCGCAGGAGCACAATTTCTCTACTGACCCAGAAGTGGGGAGTAGCATAGTTGAGAGCTGCTGATGATATGGTTCCCAATGTGCAACAAAGATGAGGGTAAGCATTAAGAAGTTTGGAGTATGGATTGGTGCTCATTGGACCTCCCCAGCTTGGTAGGAACATGAAAGTTGCTGTTGCATCAGTTTGTAGTGTTGCAGAGTAAATGGCATGTTTAAGGGTGAGGTACATTACATGCCATGGCAGTGTTGTCATGGAAAGGATGGCATGACGAGAAGCCTGAGAATTTGGACGATAAAGCATTGCAGATAGCTTTAAAGATACTGCCTCGAGGGTGTTTGCTCCAGTAGAGGAGGTAACTGAGGTTGTGTTCTAGGGGTGAGGCCATTTTTTGTGCCACCTCTTCCTCTTGGTCTGTGTGGTGGGGCCCTGCCTTTCAAGTGACCTTTCCTTAATGCACACGGCCAGACTTGGCAAGCATTGTCTTCTCTTCTTCTTTTTCTTTTATTTTCATTTTTTCCTGCCAGTGGGTCACTAATGCCCAATTCTGAGGAGCAGAGTGGACATGGTCAGGTAGGATGCGCATGTAAGAGTCTTTAATTGTGAGGGGGAATTGAGTGGTCTATTTGGGGTAGGAAGGCAAAGGAATGACAACGATAGCGTCAAGGTGGCTGGAGGTACGTCTAGCTTGATCAGGAAAACTGGGGTCAAAGAGGTATGGACTCCATACCTCGGAGGTATTATACAATTAGAGGTTTGCTCAGTGATGTGCAGGTCATGCTGAGCCAGGCAGTCTACCCTGCCAACATCCATACGCACAATTTGACCCATAAGAGCCTTTGCTAACCAAAGATCATTCTGCTGGCAGTGTTGTGTCGCTCAGTTACCGTGTTGCAGATGACAAAGCATGTTCAACCTGAGAGAATGTGGAGAGCGTGATCCATATGATGACATACAAGGCTAGTAGATCATTTGAAGCGGACTGCCACCAACTCCAGGCATCTTTTCAGGATTAGGATGAAAAAGAAAAGTCTATGCCAGCCAACTTGGCTCTTGAAGAGCCTCTTGCTGAGCACGGATGCATAACAGAAAGATTCCCTGAGCTTTTAGCCTAAAAGCTCTGAGAAGTAGAGGGGAGCACTAGTGAGTACTCAGCGCCAGGCACAGCCAGTCCACGTCCGACAAGCTAGCCACTAGCAGCTCCCTCCAAAACGGCGGCACTTGTAGAGCTCAAGTACCGAGTAGCTGACTAAGGCCTGAAAGGTCTCCTTTCGTTTTTTCCAAGCAGCAGCATGACCTCTGTCGCCATTTTACCAGCCTGATCCTCGAGCATCGAGCACTTCCCCAGCCTCATCCTTGGGCATCGAGCACAGCCACCGTCATGTTACGGAGCCCTGGTCAAATGCGAGGAGGGCGACAGCAAGGAGGTCTCCGGATCAAATCCTTGTGGCCGGGGTGGAGATTAAGATGCCCTCTATCGGTGGGAGTCGTTGGGAGGCTCTTTCCTTAATGCACGCAGCCGAACGGCAAGCATATATCTTTCTTTCTTTCTTTCTTTATGTTTCTTTATTTTCCAGCCTGAGGGCTTCAGCTCAAGTTCAATTTGAAAGTCACTCTTGATGCCATTCTGCTAGATGTGATTGGGGTCATCTACGCTCCACACAATTTGGAGCCGCATATAAAGCTTGGTCTTGACGCTCATAAAGCCACTAAGCTTGCTTTAAAGAATCATGCTCATTCTACCTGGTTCACCTTTAAACTTGAGTACACCAGAGATGCTCTTGAGACGTCTTCTACCGACTCTCATCACCAAGATCAGGTGCGGGGTATTGCCAGTAACCCTACAGGTCCCCTTAGACCCTTTCCACCCTTTCTCTGGGTGAAGGTTTGGAGCAATGCAGAAATAGTGTTAGATTTCAAGCTTTTCTTGTTAACAGTTTGAAGCTTGGTCTGATTTGGTTGCAGGCATCTCTTTTTATGCTTCAGCTAAGCTGCCCTCGTAGGCAAGTACAGCTATGTAACCCCTTTCCATCCTTTCCTGGATGAAGGGGATTCACAGTGCCTCGGCCTTATTTTCTAGAAAACTGTAAGGAGCGTTTGCACTGTCATCGCACTTTATATCATCTTGGGGGGCCTTTTGCTCTTGTAGCTCCTTTAACCTTTGAACCTTTTGGGAGGCCACACAGTTTTAATAAAATAAGTGCCGTTTCCCTTGCTTCAACATGATGTACGGTTGCACTGTTACCGTCACTCCTTAGTGCATGCGGCCAATAATAGCATGTGCAGTGCTGTTTTTTTCTTTCCTTTCCTTTCTTTCCCTTTCCTTGGAAATATTTTAATCACTACAAGTTGTACTTCATTGCATTGAACAGTCTTTACTAAGTGTTAAAAAACAATACTATTGAAGCCAGCACATGTGTCTGGGCTACTGGTGAAGGGTACAGAGTATGCTGCTGAGCGTTGTCCAGCACTCTTATAGCACGCCTGAGGGAAAGTTACTGTTAAGTTCCAAGAGCTGCTCGCCCTCTGCTCACAGGTTCCTTACAACCCGAGCTTGCTGATTTTTTGCTTTCAACCAAACGAGTTGTTTTGCTCCTCCATGACAAATTTGAGTGCCTGCTGATGAGTTCCTGGCTGCATCTGGTCCCAAGGGCACATGACTCCTGAAAGAGGGGTTGTACCATCCTTGCAAAAAAACACGAGGCATGTACATTGAATGCACATATGGTGGACGCAGGTGTTGTTCCAAAATCATGGACCAGCAAGCAAAACATCATCACCAGGTGGCGGTGGCGGCGGCGGCCAACATAAGCCTTGCACCAGCTAAAAGTTGGGTGCATGGCTGATAAATTCTATGCAACCTGATGCATAGTGACATACATGCTGCCACACACAGTCATCCACACGAGTGCATTGCCTCTGGGCAAGCATGTGTATTAAAACCACACGGGCGACAGCCTGAGACCTCAAGAACGTTGGCAATGGTGGAGTATGGTTGCTGCATATGGACGTTCATTCATAATTAGTGAGCATCATCTTTTGCAAGTACTTTACATTAATTAACTTCTCCCGCGCTGTGGCAGCAGCATGCTAGATGGGTACGGAGGGGACTTGCGGCCTTGGCAGGTCGCCGTACACAGCAGGGACACTGGGGTTTGGAATGAAGTCTCGACGGGGCCCATTCTCATCCACAGTCACCTGCAAAAAAGAAAAAACAGGGGAAACATGTGACAAGGCTAGAGGGGGCTGGACCTGGGGGGGCCAAGTGGGTGTTGCCCCTCTCACTCAAGCAAAAGAGCAGGAACTTGGAAAGAACCTAAAGGCATCGAGGACCCTCCCTGAAACATTACTCTCCCATGCTTCAAGAGAGCAAGAAGCCGGCTAGGCATTCAAGAGCCCAGCTCATCACACTCACTGAGGTGAGTGCTCTTTTCCAACTTCAGCCTGGCATTGATCCGTTGTGGGGAACCTTTAACACCTGTTCCACACACCCTTCCAGCTGTGGTCTCGCTCTCAATGGATGCGAACATTTTTTCAAGAGCCACCAAGCTTGCCCTAAACTTAATGCTCATTCTGTCAAGGATACTGTAAACTTGGTATGACCAGACACGCTCTTGAAGAGACCTGTGGTCAGCAAGGCCTTGACCAACGTGAGGCACAGCTAGCCAACTTCCGGATCCCATCATTGTTCTTCCCTTCGAGCGCAAGTGATGCATAGTGCTTTGACTCCAGGCGTTTTCTTTCCTTCAAAGATGCAGGGAGCATTTTGACTGCTCAGTTTTTGCCTTGGGTGTGAGCTTTAGAAGAAGTGGGATTTGAACCCGCAAAAATAACACAGCCAAGAGCATCTTGCACACATTCTTTGAGCATTCTGACCTAAAGCCCCCATGGGCTTCACACACACAAACACATACACAGGCTACAGCACCACTTGGCAAAGCACACAGAGCGATACACCAGCAGGGGCTGTATTCTTGATGTGCAAATGCAGCCCCCATTATAAATGCATCTTGGGCCATGGTATGGCTGAATGCGCGCACCACGCTGGTTTACATCGGTTGACCTACAGTGGCCAATCGGTCGCTGGTGAAACATTCTCAACCAGCTTTCACACAGCTTGTGGCTGCACCACAAACTTCATTGCGCACAGCAAGACATCAGCAGGGGCTGTACTCACCGTGCGAATGCAGCCCCCACTAGATGCATCCCGGGCCATGGCATGGCTGAGTGCGCGTACTACGAACTCCTTGGCCTCAGCCTCTGACATGTCTGGCCGCCAGAACTTGTCACAGAAGCCATAGATGTATGCAGACCCTGCCCACACATGTCAAAGGGAATGTCATCACCTGTGTCCTTGGGAGTTTGTGGATGTGGGCGGATGGACCTATGTGGATGGATGGGGTGGACTTGAGGGAGCCCCAAGCAAAAGTTTCCTCACATTGTGCACTTAGGGGGGAAGGAGGCGTAAGAAAGGTGAAAAGTTTCCGACCTGACACTGTGCACTCAGGGGGAAGGTGATGCAAACACTCGCATGCCCTCACAAATTGCTGTGGGCACAGGGCATTGTCCATCTTGCAGGTGTGGGAGATTTACACTAAGAGGACGCTGAGCGCCGCTGGAAGCGAGCGGCCATCAGTGCCCAGCTGCAAGCCAGGCTCAGAGCATGAAGCAGCTACCTTGAGCATACAACAGCCTGAATTGCCATGTATGACCCAGCCCTCCTTACCTGAGCCTCCAATTGCATATGGTACATTCATGAGAGTGCCCCCGAGAGGAATGGCCCACACGCTAGCCCCTTCATCTTCATCCCACCCAGCAATGATGAGCCCGGCCTGTATTGGAAACAGGTGCAAAACTATAGGTTCAGGGTGCATGCGAGTGCCTGCGCAACTGTGTGGCACCCATAACAATACCCATTTACACATGCAGATTGCTGCAAGTCAGTAGATTTATTTGGACAACTGGTATGTACCCTCAGGTGAGTGCGCTGTGTCAGGGGCACAGTAAAGTAGGAAATCTATCACAAGATGCAAGTGTGGCTGATGGTCTACCAGCAAGCATAAATTCACATTTACATGCACTGCGTACGCTCAGCCACGCTCAGAAACACACACATGCATGCCTGTGCCCGCATCCACTCATGCAATGCTCATAACTGTGCACCTTTGAGTGATCAGCAACTGTGAGCACAAGATGTTCATGGGATTGAACCCTAATAGCATACAAGGCCTGATGACACAATATCCTGCGTCCGCCAAAGTAACAGCATAGGGCCTATTCCTTCCTCCACTTCACTGGGTCCTCCTACCTGCAGCATGTCCTTGTTGGAGTATGCCATTTGCATGGCCATGTTTGCTGCAATTTTTACCCTGATCCGTTCGTTGGCCTCTGCCTGGTGCAAGGCTATGTACATTTGAACATAGCTGGCGATGGCTTGCGTGTCTGCTGCTGAACCGGACCGCAGGATGTATACATTATCTGCTAGCGGAGTGATCTTGTCTGTGACCCTGTTAGCAATGTAGCTGCCAGTGGACGTCCTGGAATCGGCCTGCATGGAGGTTGTGTGGCATGACACAGTAAAATACATTGCATGGATGAAAGCATGGGTGAGGAAAGGATATGTGCCCTATGCTTTTGCTCGCATGAAGACCGAATGTCTTCGCCTAGCAGGCTTGCTCACCCCAAGGATGACTCCTCCTTTGAATGACACAGCCATGATGGAGGTTCCCATTGACACCTCTCCAGGCTTCAAACCAGGGGATGATGTTGAGCATTCTGGTGCACAACGCGTAGATGCTGATAAGTAGCTCATATTTATTTTTGGTACGAAATTAAAAAGGAATGAACAAACGGATTAAATTGATCATTTTGTTTCCCTTCACAAACCCGGGTTCACATAAACAGTACTGGAATGTCACTTGCTTGCCGTTGATGTTTTAATAATGGTTTTTCGTGGTTCATGCTTAGAAAGGGCAGGGATGCCGCGTTAAGTTGAATTGGTCAACTTGCAACTCGGAAAGGAGAGGAAGAACAGGCAAAGGAGCATGCCCAAGGCTCCCAAACCTTATCACATCAACAAGCAATGCAACAAATGGTAAGCTTCCCTGACAACTCAGGGTTTCGTATCCTGCTGGCACTTGTGGGAACGTTAGTCAGGAGGACACTGCCTCGACACATTCACACATACACGCGCACATACACGTGTGCTTATGCACACACACATGCACACACGCAAGCACGCATGGGGCAACCAAAGTTGCACACATGTAAGCATGCACATGCAGCACGTACATACACCTCCCTCACACACACACACACACACACACACACACACACACACACACACACAAACACACACACACCAAAACGCACACGCACACACACACGCACACGCACACAAGCAATCAGTTGTATCCTTCTAGATAGCCATACTTTGCTTGCATATTGGCATTCTTCTTAAATGTCAGGCATCATCATTGAAAATTCAGCTCAAACACAGCACGCGCGCACGCTCTCACAGCTTGGATGGTCTCTCACACAATTTGCTGGTTGATTCAAAGGCTTCATCACCACCCTGAGCAAGAATTCTGTCTATGTGTGCCAAGCAGAGCTTTTGGAGGGTTCAAATCCATGCTTGAAAGCCTCAGAGCTCCTGCATTTTCAACAATATGAGTCAGACATGTTCAATAAGAGTTTGTATAACTATACTCCTCACAAGCCTTGCGCTGCTGATGCCTTAGAAGCCTTTCAGGTTCTGTAAATGGTTTTTACACGTCTCTCCATACTTTGATGTATGCCAGCTGTTTCCATACACGTGATGCCCCAGCTAGTAAGGATGTTGTGCATACTTAACATGCAGGGAGGAGGAGAATCATTTGAAGCAGATGGAGAGGAAGATCAACAATGCCAAGTCCACGATTCCAGCTGCTGCGAGAGGTGGGCATCTGGTTCAGTGCCGGTCCAGGCAAATTGACTCCCCAGCTCCTGCGTGCATGTGCAAAGGAGCGCTGCTGGGGGTACTGTTTGGTTTGTTTACCTAGACGAATAATCTGCTTGAATATAGAAAACTGCAGCTGCCAGCCTGCAGACGGGCACCTCACCCCCGTGACAATTACCCCTGTGACAAAATCCGTGAAGACAAAAGGAGCCCTTTCCTGCTTATGCTATTGTCAGTTGTCTGCCTGGCCAACCTGTGTGGCAGTAATAGCACTCTCTTTGTCTTCAGACCCGTCTCATCACTTCTGGACAGTGCAGGAAAGCCTGCCCATCCTGTACCCGTCTTATTTCAGTGTCCTTCTGGGAGTTCAGCTCGTCCCCACAGCTGTATGAAGCATGCTCGCTAATGAGCCCTCACTGCCCCTGCAGCACCACCCTCAGCGCCACGCAAGAAACCCCCAAAGAAAGTCCAGCTCATTGCAACAACTCCATGAAACAATGCTCATTCCAATGACATGCATACAACTTACCCTCACTACCCCTGCAGCACCTCCCTCAGTGCCGCGCAAGAAACTCCCAAAGCCTGGGTCCCAGCCCTCTGCCTCCAACACCCCACGCGCACAGACAGCCGACACGTACAACAACTACTATGGATCTCCGCTAGGGCACCAAGTGCATCTAGATGTGGCACATTTGGATGGTGGGTGAGGGTGGCAAGAGGACGGCATTTCGTGATGTTGCTGCGAATGTGCACCAGGGGAGGCTCCTTCATTCTGCACGTGATGTGTTTGCACTGATAAGAGGCCGCCCACAACACCGCACTGCAAGCCCAGGCATAGGCGGATACACACACATGCATGCACACGCACACATAAGAGGCGTCACCGGCCCTCTCCCACTGCTGTGTGTGTTGCTGTGCAGACCTGATCAGCCGGCGCCTGATGGAGCTCCTGAAGCAGCCGATCGTACAGCAGAGCATCCAGAAAGATGCGTCCGTGGTGCAAGCTAAGCAACAGCAGGAGCAGCTGCGCAGGCTGGCAGAGGCTGCACGGCGGGTGACCAAGCCCAGCAGCGCCCCCCTGCCAGGCCAGGTGCGCAGAGAGTGAGCCCAGTATCCCATCTCATGCGCTGGATCTATGGATTGTCCTGATTGTAAGGGAGCATCGATCTGGAAGGTGAGATCTACGGTACACACACATAGACAGCTGGGTGAAGCACTGCGCCCGTGCACACACACATACACACACAGCCATGTGAAGCATCACTGTGCTGATGCCTTACCTTTGCAAGCCCACACATACACAGCCAGGTGATGCATCACTCCACTAGCCACTGGGTGTTTCTACCTTGGTTTCTGTCAGGGATTGCCTGCTGGGGCTGAACAGCACGTGACTCGGCCCGGAGCTGCTGGGCTCCCCTTCCAGATCAATACTTCCTCACAGGCAGTATAATGCCTGAGATCCAGCACATGAGATGGAACATTGTTCAGGATGTTCTTGTAGCCCACTGGAACAGAGAGTGCCCCACTTTCGGCATCAGAGAGCAAGAGTCATGGTCAATTTTGCATTGTGGCAGGAGAGGTGTCGCACATCAGAGGCCAAGCGTCAGGAGTGATGTCGCATGGTGGTGGAAGAGGATTGGCTCCCAGGCCCCAAGGCAGCATGCTGCTTGCCTGACGGGATTAAACTTATCAGGCATCCACCTGGTTTGCTGCCTGATGGGACCAAACTTATCAGGCATCCACCTGGTTTGCTGCCTGACGGGACCAAACTTTTAAGGCATCCACCTGGTTTGCTGGTGCAATTGTCCTGACTGAGCAAGCTTTCCCCTGCTCATGCTAAGCATCAGGACTCTCTCACACACACACACACACACACAATGCACACAGGTGAAGCCTCCAAAGCCACGAAACAAGCGACCAGAGTGGAATGATAACTGGATCTCGCCAGCAGAACCCCCTGCCCCACGGGAGGTGAGTGCGCGTGCGCAAATGTGTGTTCTTCTGTGTTTGTGTGTGTGCACGCGTGTGCGCATGCGCAAAAAAATGTATGTAGGTGACCATGTTCGTTCCTTATATCCCTAGGTTTGTGCACTAAAAATGTGATCTTCGTAGAGTAGATATGTGCATGCATCCTTTGGTAGGTGCCTGGCAGCTGCTTGCAGCTGCTCGGAGGCTTTGCTATGCGCATTGGACCAAAAAGGGGCAGCAACACAATTCACACTTGTTGACAGCAACGTGTCGTGTGAGAGCTTGAAACACTGCACTGTGCGATGTGCAGGGGCTCAGGCCCATTCACCTAGCTATCCTATTAGAAGGCACTCATGCTTCCCAACCTCACATTGCAATGACAGTTTGCTTCACTGTTTTTTGCTACTTTGCCTTCAATGCATGCCAGAATGCAAGAGCACGCTCAAGTCAGCGTGCTGTCACATGTACCCTCATGGCAACATCACACATATATACACACCCCCACACGCAGACACACACGCACGCACACACACACACACACACACACAAACACACACACAAACACTCACACAAACACGCACACACACACAAACATGCACATGTGCGCGTGCACACACAGGCGCATCACCCCCTCTCTCGTGCTGCCAGCGACAGCGGGCGAGGCCGCCCCATATCTGCACCCCGCGGCTTCTCCGCCATGTCCTCCCGCTGCAACTCCGCAGAGCCGCGTGCCCCCCTGCTGTCTTCCCGTGGCAACTCTGCTGAGCCACGGTCTCGCAACCACAACCACAACAACAGGA